>CAAKHG010021521.1:49965-63899 GCA_901007715.1 Dactylopterus volitans
CCCCCCCCCCTTTTTTTTTTTTTTTTTTTTTTTTTTTTTTTTGGTAACCTGAGCTGAAAATGGCTGATAAGTAAAGTTTGCTCTGGTCCTTTTCTTGCATCTCACAATGTTTGCACTCGCCACATGCAGGGTGAGTCATTGCATAGTCATTCAATTGGCTTAAATTGCCTCCTTTCATGGTCAACAATGAGCTCAGCTGAAGAGACTAAAGCGGGGGAAGTAGGGCCTTCTGGGAATGCTCCATTTGTTCATGAATCCTGACTCTAATTGGTTGTTATTGCGACTGGCAGTCACCATGTTGAAGGGGTGGAGTAGAACAGCGTTGGCCTCGTACTCCCTCTCGTTCGCCTGCACATCAGGCTGCCATACAGAGCGGACAGACGTGGCCGCTGATGGGAGGAATCTCATCTCCGTAGTCAGATGACAGACGACCAGCGACGGACGACCACAGCGACAAGTCCGATAAAAGACGCGCGCGACTCTTTTATCCAGTTTTTGAGCTCGCTGCCAGCTGACTGGGCCGCAGCTGAACATGACTCACGCATGTATAATGAGTGCATTGACTTAAATTGACTGAGGAGTTGGGAGCAAGTTTGATAATCAGTTGTTTAAGTGAAGCTTAAGCGAGAATGGTGGAAAAATGGACAGCCTCTGACTTTTTATCAGACAAAATGCCTATTCTGAGTATGTCGGCGTGGCTATCAGGAATGCCTGCTTCCCCTGTATTTTATAAGCCGTTCGGATAATTGAGAAAATAACAATCAGATGAAATGTTTCTAAACTTTTCAGCGATACGTCAGACAATAATGGCTAATTTGCAACAGACTTATCGCCTGTTGGGTTGCAGTTAAAGCGTCTTCGAAGCTGGGCAAGACATTACAAACACCCAGGTGGCTGAAAGTTGCGTTAATCAATGTTTCTATATCGACGACCGACCCAGCCACGACAGTTAGAGAACCCTCCGGGCTGTCACCCCACGACGCAGCAACTTCGCGGTCTATTTCTGCACATTGTGTTCGACTTCCTGACAGGTTGACTCCCCCTGCTCTCGTCTCAATCTGGCTTGCAGCAGCAGCAGCAACAGCCAGAAAGCTCTTCGAAAAAAAGCCGCTGCGCGCTTCCTGCCCGGCACCAACCAAGAGACACATAACAGCCGCATTCACGCTGCGGCGTTTGGCAGCTAAAGAGCGCAATATCTTGCTCGGTCGGTCACGGAGGCCCGACAAAAAGACACAATCAGAACTCCGGATGAATGCTAATGCTGCCGCGCCTCTGCCGATCGTACTGTAGACAGGCCGCCGTTTGCCAAACACGTTTGCCATAGCGACTTAATAAGCCTAAAAATGTCAATGTCGCGTTTGCATCTCACTCTGCTCCCCTCAGGAGACAGAAAAAACAAACAGAAAAAAACAAAACAATCAATTAATCCTGCTCTAGGATGATTCCCCAATTCTTAGCCTTTAATCAATTTTCCGTCTCTTGTTCAATTGAGCAACAAATGATTCAGTCATCGTAACCTTCATTAAGTGTTTAACAGCTTTTACAGCATTCATGTTTTGTTTTTTTTTGTTGTTGTTGTTGTTGTCATAATTACAAGGATGGGATAAAAGTCAGCACATGTTGTCTGGCTGGTCTCAAACCTGCATTTACAACATTTCGTGCCGTAAACCGCCGGGTCACTCGCCTCCGCTTTTTGGTAACCGCACCGAAATACCTCTGGAGGAAAAAAAAGGCCCCACCCATGAACCAGTCCCAGGCCGCGCACTCGCTCTGAGGACTGTTATGCATTGACTAACATCCCCGGCAAAATCCCTCCCTGTGGCCGCTCTCCTCCTCCTCCTGCTCCTCCTCCTCCTCCTCCTCTTCCCCGCCGTGACGTAGCCCGGCGCAGTTTACAACCCTGCCCCTGTGCCGGGACAAGGCAGCTGTTGTCATGTGCTCGGGGGATAATCTGAAGGCTGCGTCTGACTAATGGCCGGCTCTGTTGTAGCCCTGCCTGCTGTTAGCGCCACGCCAACTGGGCCATCCAGATCAATGAACCACTGACAGGAGGGATATAGAAAACACACAAGCTGATGCATTGCAGCGCGGCCGCGGCCGCGCACGCACGCTCGCTCGCACACCCACAGACGCATTATTTCAATCAAACGCCCAGATGGAGAGTATAGAAAGGAATATTGAAGTTTTTTTTTTTCCCCCTTCCCACTGATTTAATAACAGTCTGTTTGGTGCCATCTGATGATCCATTAATAACAGCGTGTTGATTGTTTGTTGTTGAGCATTTACCTGCTGCCTGTCGACTGGCGGGCTGAAACATTATGGCTAGAAGGCTCCCATAAAGGCCCGTAAATCTGACGGCTGTATGGCATCTCAGAATGGGGGCCGGCTGGGGCGGGGGGGTAATGCTGCTTATTACAGAGAATGATTTGGTTTATCCCGGTTGGAGCGGAGCACTCTAAGAGTGATCCCATATGATGCAAACCGCTGCACATTCACCTCCACCCACATTTTTGGTTCGCTCTCAGCCAGGATAGATGAGGGAGTCTGCTGTAAATGTGTGTGTGTGTTTGTGGAGTCACTTAGCAGGCAGACACGCATCCACCCACAGGCTTTGGAGCTTATTTCTCAATATTCTCACTCTTCTACTCAAGTCTGGTTGTCGAACTTCATCGTAAACAAGAGGGCCAGGGCGGCGGAGGGCCCCAAACAGATGGCGGCGGTCAGCGTCCAGCTCTGGCAGCGGCGGGCATGGACGCCGCCCAGCACAGGCAGCAGGAAGGAATCAGTGGCCTTGATTTTTTTTTTTTTTTAAATCTCCACTCCCATTCCTAAAGAGACTTTTTCTGATCTCCGGACACTTGTTACTATTCTGTCTGGATGCCCGGCAGAATGACTAAATGAATCACCGACATTTTTTTGTTTTTTGTTTGTTTTTTTGTTTTTTTAGTCCCCAGCGTCCCACAAGTTGAACCGGGGTTCAGTCTTTCCTCTCCGAGTTGCCTCACCTCCAAAATACCATCAGGGCCTGCGACTCACTCGGTCACAAAGGCATTTCAAAGCAAATAATCTCCACCCTGCAGCAGAAGGAAAAGCAGGGGTGGTGTGCGTGTGCGCGTGTGTGTGTGTGTGTGTGTGTGTGTGTGTGTGTGTGTGTGTGTGTGTGTGTGTGTGTGTGTGTGTGTGTGTGTGTGTGTGAAGGGGAGGAGGACACTCAACATCGCCATCTCTTACTTCTCCACTGCTGCCAGGTCTTTGGTCTCTGGGAAAGACGAGGGTGGGGGTATGTGGCGGCTCTAGGGTCCATTTATTCTTAAAGCCAAAAGCAGCCCCTCCCATCTCTCAGCCCTGAAATCTGCCTTTGGGTATCAGGTTGTTGACACACACACACACACACACCCACCATGAAGCACCTGACCTTCGCGCTCCCTCCCCCCTGCCGCCTGTGATCATGGTAACTCCCTGAGGGTCAGCACATAGGGGCTTCCAGAGCATCGGCATGGGAGGACTCGTCTCTGTCCTACGTGTCTCCGAGCAGTGGGAGGCTCCACTCAGGCCACCTCCATCCCAGCAGCCCCACGTGATCACAACATCAGCCCCTTGAGATCCTCGCGATCCAAGAGTCTCCTCCTCTCTTTCTTATCAAATCAGTTTAATGCCAAGTGAACAGAGGAATGCGCGCAGGTCAAGAAATTTATACTCTTTTTTTTTTTTTTTTTTTTTTTCATGACCTTCCTTGTGGGTTCATTTAGATGGTTGCGAGGCGGGAGGGAGTCAGTATCACACATCAGAACCAGATTATCTTTGCTCTGCCTGAAACTGTGTAGGTGTGAGGTTATGTGGCCGCCGAGTCTTGGCAGGATAAACGCTCGCCGACCTTGCGCGCAGGGACTCCCCTCTGCTCCATCGCCGTAATTCAGCCTGCTCTGGTCTCTCAGTGACATGAAAGCGACCCCCGACCTCGGCCTCCCCGCCCGGTGTGGGTGCTTCGGGTGCAGCGGGTCCCAGCCTCCTCATCAGAGAGGGACTATACCGAACCTCTGATACTCAACTTGTGGTCTCTCTCTCTCTTTATCTCTATCTCTCTCTCAGACTGAGACCAGGAGGACGACAGGGAGGCCATTTTGTTGTGGTGGAACGCCGCTACAGCCTCTGCCGGCACCTCTGTCTGCGCAGTGAAGGAGCCAGGAGTTGTTGCCGGGATACTTAGGCTGCTCCCTGCCCTCTCAACTCCGTCGCCATGACGACCGCGGTGCAGCCTAGTGAACTGGTGTTTGAATTTGCAAGTAACGGGATGGATGAAATCAACCAGGTACGAGTCACCCGGGAGACATTACACGTTAATCCCCCCGCTTTTTCTTCTTTTTTGGGGGCATTTTTATCGTAGTCATCGTGCAGAACTCAAACCCAGTCTGAGCTTTGAGCTGATCAAAGCTGACTCCAACCCCCCACCCCCGGCCCTGTTCCAGTGTTTAAACATTTCATCTATTTTAGCCCCGTGCCATATCTCGTTGATAAATGCAAGACTTGCCATGGCGGGGCAAGCCAAAACTTGTGTAAACAGCATGGTCACCGCCGGCCTATGATCTTCAACTCTGACAACATGTTGGAGAGCGAGCGGGCAGCGCGGGTGGGAAGACAGGGCCGAGAGGAGGTCTGGAAGTTTGGCCGGTAGGAGCGCAGAAATGGAAAGACTGAAAAACCTGCAAGTGAGGTTAGGGTGCGTGGGAGAGAAAGGGTGGGGCTTGGCCACGAATGCCTTTATGGCACAAAGGTTACTGTGTGTGTGCTGGTGTGTTAGTGTGTGTGTGTGTGTGTGTGTGTGTGTGTGTGTGTGTGTGTTAACATGCATTTGTCTTTCCATTACCCGGTCAGGTTTGCAGCTATCTCATCCCCACTACCATGTTTGAACCCTGTGGAGCAGGCTCGGTTGTTAATGTCTGTTATGTTCACTGGTCTCTGTGTGTGTGTGTGTATGTGTGTGTGTGGTTGTTTGTGTGTGTGCGTGCGTGTGTGTGTGTGTATCTAGAATGACGTGTTGTCACTGGATCCCTGAATAGCATTTGTTCAGGCCTAACCTGATAGACCAGTTACAAGGTTGCTTGGGAGTTAATTCCTTTAAAACGCACTCGCATTGTTCCAGTTCTTCAGTTTTGTTCCCTGCTGCACCCACTCAGCCTGTTATGCAAGCATTATGCCCCTATTTACAGAGCCCTGGAAATACCCCCAAAAAGGAACAACGTTCTCACCTACTACTGCTGCAGTGGCCATTTTGTTTCTGCCGGCTGTGTAAAGATTGATTCTGGCCACAATAAAGCTGCTGGAGCTCGGTGAAATCACAGCGTAGTTTCTGTAATGATTAGCTTTGCTGTATTGGCTTTTTTTTTTTCCCAGTCAATAAATAGCTCCCTGAGGTGTATCGTGTAATGGCTTCAGAATGAGACTTAGCCATGCGATTTCCTACACAATGAAGCAAGTTCTGATTCAACGCCGGGTGGCCATAAACACCTGCTCGCTTAGTTTAAAACGTGTGTGTGTGTGGGCGGGGGCGTGCATTTGGTTTTTAAGTAAACGCCATCTTTAAATAGATTATCTATTATATGTCACGCCACCGGCTACTTTCTGTGCGATTTAGAGGACGTTGAAAGTTTGTATGAAGTTGGATTCAGCTGTGGCGGGTAGGTAAAGCAGAAGAGAGCTGGGTACGGGGGGGGAACAGCCTGTGCAGATAATGTTGCTTTCAAAGGCAGAATGGGGAACTCAGAAATGCAAATCAGCCCGATTCTTATCGCTCCTGTTTCTCCACCACAAACACCGTTCAGGTCAACAAAGAGGAGGGAGCCGTTAAAATCTTTATGACTCCCAGTATAATTTGTCAGGCCACGCCGCATGGAGGGCACCCGTTCTCCCGAGAGCCCGTGCTTGTCGCACTTAAACAGCTGTTTATCCGCTGCAACATGGGGGCCCCCCCTCCCGTCAGACCGCCAGAGCGCTCCTTGGTTTACGCGAAAATGCAAGACGCGCGTGTTTCCAGCGAAAACACCATCCAGTCGACATCAAAACAGCGGCGGAGACAGAGACTCCAGACGTCTCATGCTCTGTCAGCAAACTGTGCGGGACTTTCAGCAGTTTGATGGGAGGGAGGAGAGGAGGGGGGAAGGGGGGGGGGCGCGGCTGCTTCGGCAGCTCAGCAGACCAATAGTCAAAATGTCTGCCTGCACAAGCGTGCGCACACTCGCACACTTAGCTCTATCTCAAGGACGGCAAAGCATCAGTGAGCCCAGACGAGGAGATTTGTTAGCCTCGCTGTCTCGCTATCTGATAGCATGTCTACCAGAGAGTCCCTTTAATGGGAAACATTTCACTGTATGTCATTGAGTCGCTGATAGCATCTGTAGTCAAAGCAAAACTCAGGGTTCTCATTAGCCCCGCGAGGCCTCGCGGTTTCTCCCCGGCACCGCCGCTCAGATGACACGACTTGTTTGGTGTCGCTCTTCAAAGCCCCGATAGACCTCTGGCGGAGCCTCGCCGGCGCATCCGACACCTACAGCTCACTCTAAACACATCAGAAACAGTCCTTGAGTTATTACTCCAGGAAGCCCCAACCATTTAACAATGTGTGCAAATAATGAGCTGCTCTGTTAGTTCTCTGGTTAAAGCGTAGCCGGAGTGGGCCGGCTGCCACCGACTCCCTTCTCCCTTTTTTTTCCCACCCCCGCGGCTCCAGGCCCAGACACCTGGTATGCCCCAGAGGTCCGAACCAACAATGGACACTTGTGCAAAGACACAGATAAGCCCTTATTCACGTTACCTCCTGCCGCACCTTTTCTCCATCCTTTTCCCACCTTTAATCGGGTCACGACTGTGAAGCTCTGAATTGGCCCACGTTGGTTGGCTGGAATTAAAATCACTTACTTCACAACGCACACACATATGCTAGCTCTTTATACACATAAGAGGCAACAGGCCTTTTTGTTTTTTTTGGGTTGTTTTAGTGACTCCTTGTCTGTGGGGTATCTTAAATGTGTGATACATCTCAGTCGCCAGCAGAAATGCAAAATTTCTTGTTTTTATAGATTGGTATCTGTGCCGCAGCATTGCAGGTTCCAGTCCCCGTGATCTAAAGAAAAAAAAAACACCCGTTTGAGCACCCGGGCGTTCAGTTTAGGCCTGCACTCATAGTGAATCCAGTAACGCTCCCTTAAACACCCAAAGTTTCAGGAACTACTTGGTATTGATTAACTAAAGTGTAATATACTGCCTCTTCAAGCCATACATCAAAAGTCAGCGCATTTTTGAAGTGTAGTTTGCTGCCATCTCCTGGTGGTCAGTTGGCCCTCAGGCGTTTCCAGCTGGATCAAAAAATACCTACAGTGACCCCGAAAAACAGGTGTGAAGAACCAAAACATCTGACAAGCCTGTCGACGCCTTTATTACATTCAGCTAACATCGTTCAGGCGAAGAATTCCGCGCAAAAAAGACTCCCAGACCATGTACGTTTGCTCGTCTGCAGCATTATATTCCATCCACAGAATATAATGCAATAAATTCTTCCTTCAGGAGGAGGTTTATGTTGAATTTTTATCGGTTGAGAGTGGTGTTGATATGCTGCAATGACTGTTGCAGGGGCTGTAATTTGTGTTGCTGTTGAATTGCACTGGGTTATTATGAGGGGTGTCCCTAATAATTTGGTCAGAGAGTGACAAAATTCCTCCCTGAGAAGAGACTTTATTGCAGGGGGTGTAGCATTATATTCTGTGGTAAACGTGCAGTGGCTTTAATGTTATGGCTGATCAGATCTTGTTGAAATCGCAATAAATAATGATAATTCCGTATTACCGGATACAACAAACCAGTGATCATTTCTGAGATGGCTATCAAACCTGGAAATTTTACAGGCTGGCGCAGCCTCCGCCGGCTGTCACTTTACTCTCATTTAAGTTACATCCATTCTGAAGCTTTTTTGTAATCACTTTGAAATAAAGGAGCGGGGCGCTTCTGTCCAGGGAAACCAGAAAACAAGAGAAAAGAGGGTGTATGAGAGAGAACATATGAGTCACTCATCCAAAGCAGGGAATTAGTCCCCACGTCCCTCCCACTCACACAGGCCGAGCGCTCAGTGAGCACTCTCCACATGCATGAGTCTGAGGAGCTCTCAGGTATGTAGAGCTTCCCGCATGCCCTCATCTCGTCCCTCAACAGCTCGGCCCGAATTCCGGCGAATGCCTCTCTCTCTACCCCCCCCCGCGACGCTGCGCCCCGCCCGAGATGAAACGGCGAGGGCAGAGGTCCCGGAGCGCACTCTGGCCAGCGTTGAGCCGCTGTGCCTCCAATTCATGATTAATCTATTAACATTGGTTTGGTTTTTTTTTATTTAGAACATGCCTGAGCATAACATTAACTCCGCGGGAGAAGTAGGCCAACTCAAACAGCTGGTTCCTGTCTTCATCGGCGGGCCTCTGCGGATTATTGCAACACCACAGAAATTAGTTCCCCTCCATGCTATGTGCCTCCACATTAGCCGAAATTTGCACACGATTCTGCAAGTTTTTACAAGGCAATGAAAATAAGAAACCAAATCAGGTTATAGCATTAATATGCTGTCAGCTGTGGGGTTTTTCTATTACATTAATAATGTGTAATGGAGGAATTAACGGTGTGTTTATTGCACACGCATGTCCAAAGACCCATCGCCCCTTGTGTTGCGTCTTAACACCGTCTTTTCGCGTCTCTCCGTTCAGCTGGACGACCCGTCAGTGTTCCCGGCGGTGATCGTCGAGCAGGTGCCCACCACCGACCTCCTGCAGGTGTACTCGGGCCTGGAGTCGGACGAGGTGACCAACGGCATCATGGTGGACACCACCCTCCATGTGGTGGAGGCGCCCTCCATCTTGGTGGGAGGGGTGGACCTCTCAGGTAAGAGTGTTTTCGTTTTTTGCCTCCGGTTTTCCGGGGGCAGCTAACGGGCTCGCAGCCAGTGCGCTGGAGCCGTGGATCGGTGTTAGCGGGACAGGTTCGAAAACCACCACGTTTGAGTTCAAGTAGCAAAATGCAGGTTCTTCTAAATCAGCGGTTTTCAAACCTGTCCCGGTAACACCGGTCGAGTTTATTCATTTGATCTGGCCCTCCTCCAGCCACCCCGATTCAAAGCATCATCAGCTCTGTAGAAGCCTGCTAACAAGCCGTTTGTTTGAAATCAGGTGTGTTGGAGCAGGGAAACATCTAAACCATGTGGTGTGTGTGTGTGTGTGGGGGGGGGGGGGGGAAACCAATAGTTTTAATGCATCTATTCGTTACTTCAGTGCATGAGTTCACTCTTCAGCAAAACATAGATCAGCTAGCAATGCTTCATTTTTTTCTTCATAAGCAAGGCACGCAAAAAAAATACATCCAGCAATAACGACAGCAAAGAAACACACCTCGGATACATACACAAAACAAAGGGGAAGAAAAAAAAACCCACACACATTCTTCCTGTCTTCCTAACCAACAGTCTTGCAATGTAAGTTCCAATTAATGTCACAATGAACCAGAGTGACGATTATTTGGCAAAGAATTCAACATACAGGAGGAGAGGACAACACTTCCAATCAGAGACTAAGAATGGAATTGTGTTTAGGCTGAAAATGGGCTTCTCTTTGAAGGACAGTTTTATTTCATATTATTCTTTAAGGGAAAACATCTTTGAAATTTGCCGCAAGACGATTTGAAAATACAGACGTGACCTTTGATCATTACAGATACAAGAGCCGTGCTGACATTTTTTTTTTTTTAAACAAACACTATGTTTATATTCATCTAACATCTATAATTTGGTTTCTATTATTTCAAACCCACTCAGGCAAACTCAAAGAGGTTTTGTTTGAACAAAGTCAGCCCAAAATGAAGCGGCAGACATGGCAGCCACTCAGCAGCAAGGACCCAAACACACAAGTACCTAAGCACTCGAGTGCGTTCACCCAGAGACTGATGGTGATGGATTTTTGTTTTCTGCATTTCTGCAACTAGAAACGACAGTCTCGGGAGCGGAGGACAGCATGGAGACCAACGAGGCCGCCGCAGCCCTGCTGAACATGGAGTCGCCAAACAACATTTTGGACGAGAAGCGAATGCGTAAGACGCTGCTCATGGAAATGCTCTCCTCTTTGCAAAAATGGCGAAACATTTCCGGGGGCACGAGGTTCGCGCGTGGCACGTAACATCATGATCTGTGCTTTTTCTTTTTATTTGAGATTTTACGTCAATGTCATTAAAAAAAAAAGGGGAAAGAGCAGGTGTTGATATGCAGTTAGGATGAGAACTGAACTGCGGATGTTGCGGTCACATGGCGTCCATTTTAGGTTACCTTCACGCTGCAGGCAAAAGTGGCCCAAATCCGACTTTTTCGCCAGGCGGTCTGAAAAGCACAAATCCGATTTCTATTTTTCTTTTTTTTTTTTTTTTAAATCAGGCCACTTTCATATGTGGTCCTAAATCGAGTACATGTTATATTTCATCTGACTTTTATGTCACTGAAGTGAGACAGACGTCAAAATTCTGTGCCGGAGGAGGCCGGACAACACGGCCAGATCACCATGGAAACAACGGGCACATCCAACACGGCGTATACCGTCGATGGAGCCGCACAGTCAAAATTGATACGCACACGCCGACATGCATGCATGCAGCATCCATATGCACTCCCATAAACGCAGCCTGCCCGCGCCGGCGGGTCACTTCAGGACCGTGGACTGTTCACACCGGAGTCTGATGGCGCCCGCGTTGAAATTATCATGTGACCAACCACGCGAGATAAAAAATTGGATCTCAGCCCAAAAAAAAACAAAAAAATCGTAATAGAGCAACGTAGCCTTGGATGCCTGTGAGCCGCTGCACAGGACCCATTTTCACACTGGCGCCACCTGTTTTTTCTGCATCTGTGGTTCATGTTTAGTTCACACATTCGGCACTCTGCTGGAGTCAGACTTGACGTACGCCCCTCTGAGGCCGGACCAGATGGACAATGGCACCCTTGACATGTCGCTAGATGAGGACACCTCATCCATGGATGAGGTGCCCCCGAAGTGCCCTTTGAAACCACAGAAGAAAACCAAAGGTGAGACTTGTCCTCCCTCCTGCTCGCGCGCAGGAATGATGTATTTCTGCGAAAAGTTCGGTGTTGCAGCTAATTGGGCGATTTCATTGTAACTCTCTGCGCCTTAATTTGAAATCACAGTGCGGAAGCCGCGGGCGGTGCGTCCCTGCTCCCCCATCTCCACCCCTAACCTGCCACTCAGGAAGAAGAGCAAAGAGGGCAAAGGTAAAGCTCGCTAACTAGTGCGCCTGGCTATAACGAGCCAATAAAAATCAAGGTCTCTCCCCCTCTTGTGTACGCTCTGTTTCCTCCCGCCGAGCGTGCAAATGGCCGTCCTCACCCCTGCAGTCCGGCGGGGGCTGGATCCGGGCGAGTTAATGGATGAGGGGTTCTCAGAGTGCCGCGTTTCACGGGGAAACAGAAGTGATTGCAGGCCCGAGGGCACATTGATGCTCCGCCGATAGGAGCAGACCGCTGCCGCTGGACGTGACCCCCCCGTTGCACCATACGGCGCGACACAAAGAGGAGGGGGGGCCCGGGGGTCGGCCCACGCAGCCACGCACAAATACATCACCCTGTCAGGGGGGCTGGCGGTTCAAGCGGCTACTGGGAGCGTTACTGTTTTTAACCACCTCTGGCCAAAGTTGTTTCACAAATTGGAGTGATCCTCTTCAAGGCTTTGTATAATTAATTCCATTTTGCACACACACACACACACACGCCACTGTCCTCACTAAGAGAGTGGCCGCCACCGCAACTTCATAGGTGCCCGTCTTACATTTTTAAGTAAAACTCTAAATTATCGATGCGCAACTCCAAGGCCCCTCGAGGATTATTTGATGTGCTCGAATTTCAAAAAGAACAAACGCTAAATTTATTTCCCCCCTCCCCTATTTGCAGGCAACACCATCTACCTGTGGGAATTCCTCCTGGCTTTGCTGCAGGATAAGAACACCTGTCCCAAATACATCAAGTGGACGCAGCGGGAGAAAGGCATCTTTAAGTTAGTGGACTCGAAGGCCGTGTCGAAGCTTTGGGGCAAGCACAAGAACAAGCCTGACATGAACTATGAGACAATGGGACGAGCGCTCAGGTGAGAGGAGCCGACGGGCACCGCGCCTAAAAGCTGCCATCTAATTTCCCCCTGAAACGCCGTTGCCGGGCCGCATTAGCTCCCATTTACCTGAGAACCCTGTAGAACCGCGTACGCCGCGCCGCGCCGACAGTTTTAGAATTTTTATGAGGCTGTTAAATTTGGATGATGATGATGGTGATGACTTTAATGTGTTTAAAAGCACCTAATCGACTCTCCGCTAAAGGTACTACTACCAGAGGGGCATCCTGGCGAAAGTGGAGGGGCAGCGGCTGGTGTACCAGTTCAAGGAGATGCCGGCAGACCTGGTGGTGATTGAGGACGAAGACGCGGGGCCCGACGGCAGCGCCGCCTACGGGAACCAAAGGTCCGCAAACGGGCGGTCGGTGGCCCGCGGAGGGTCCAAAGGGAACGGGAGGGCCCACGCTCACCACCAAGTGTCGGTGAAGCAGATGAAGAAGGAGCCCGCCGACGAATGCCTGTACCAGGAAGCCAACGGCGGGCAGGCCGAGCAGCTCCTTCACATGTTGCAGGGCAACCAGGGGCCAGTTGTACAAGATCCGGCGCACGCGATGAGGTACGAGGCCAGCGAGAACGAGCGCGGCGCGTGCGAGCGCTTGCTGCGTCACCGCAGGAGACGGCATTAAGAATTTAAATCTGATTCTGATTTAATGTGGCACGGCGGATGATTGCGGGGAACCTTTTTCTTTTTTTTTTTGTTTTGTTCCAGAAGTCTGATCTGAGGAACCCTTTTAACTCGTTGATAGGTTGGAACATGACAGCCAGTGCAGGATCGCGACAGTCACGTTTTAAAACCGTACGAAACGATGGCCCGCAGCCGCTGTTAGCAATCGTAAAAACAACAAGTACGTCCCAGCTAGCCCGAGAACAAAAACTGAAAAGAAAGGAGGAGGACAAGGGGGGGCGGGGGAGGAGGGCGGGCGGGGGGCTGCCATCGTCTTGTTGCTGTATCGCATGCGGAGATAACATTGATTTACTACCCACCTCCTGACATCACTTCAGCGTTCCTGGCAGTGTGAACGCAAACAGGGGGGCGAGGGGGGGGCCCTTTATGGATAGTAGCTCTCGGGAAGAATAAGAAAGCTGAAGAAGCGTGTGAGACATTCAATCTGAACGCCGCATCTCACGATTGAGGACGCGTTACGGCAGGTGAGCGGAAATGTCCAAAAAAAAAAGCGTCCAGCCGCCGCGACTTCAGGGGCTCGAAGTACAAATAAAACACTTCACCCAGCGCTGACAGCCACAATTTCAAGTATTTAAGTATGTCGCGCTACACTGCCTATTGTAAAACGGGGATCCTTTTTTTTTTTTTTTTTGCTTAGAGGGTTTTTGTGATCCTCCAAAGCTTCAGGACACCTGGAGAAGGAAAAAAAAAAAATCCTATCAGATTCAAGGCGCAGAGCTGAACCGGGCACACACACACCCAAACACACACACAGGCAATATGGCGCTGTGAAATATCAAAACCAATTTTATGTAGAAAGGCTTTCAGAGATTGAGGTAAACTGTTTGATGTACCGCAGGTGGAATTCAGTCCAATCTAGTTTACCTGCAGTGGATTCTGCCTCTCGCGAAGCTCATAACATTCGCCTTCCTAAAAATTCCGCCGAGTGGTTGATCAAACACTTTGCCGAGCGGTGTTTTTTTTTTTTTTTTGGTTTTTTTTTTTTCCGAAGCAAGTTACTGGGTTCACCGCCTGCATCACGAGCCTATCGACGGTCATCTGGCTTTCTCTCGGCGAATGGGGAA
>CAAKHG010021523.1:4624-14977 GCA_901007715.1 Dactylopterus volitans
GAATTCTGAGATTTAAGTCAGACCAAAATTTGTTTTTTTCTGGAGTTTTTTTGTCTGAAATGAAGAAAAAAATCCTGATTTTTTTTTTTTTTGGGTATCAGAAAAAAAGTCTTAATTCTGAAATTAAAGTCAGAATTCTGACTTTTTTCAGAGATGAAAAGAAAAATCCTTCTGAATTTTTTTTAGGTATCAGTAAAAAAGTCAGAATTTTGAGATTAAAGTCAGAATTCTGACTTTTCTCTCAGAATTCTATACTATTTTTCTTCAGTGGCCCTAATCCTCTTCCGTATACTGAGTGTGTTACAGACAGAGATCCAGCTTCTTAAGACACGCTACCTCTATTTCTCGCTCTGAGATCCGAGGGGGGCGGCTGATGCGTTTCCCTCCTCAGCCGCCAGGTGTCGCGCTGAGCTCCGGCCGACGGCGGCGCAGCCAGCTCGCCCGAGCAGAGGAAGAGACGGCACACACCGCACACTCGCCCAAGGTAAGCAAACAAAGACCAACTGGAAGATATATCGACTTTTGCGCGCTCCAGTGCCGCGTTTTGAACATCCGCCCCGACACACGAACCTTTCTGGACCCGGCAGGTCGCGCAGAGTTACTTTGTCTTTCGGTTCTTTCCGAAACAAACGAGTCGGGCTAGTTTAGCCAAGAAGTGGCTAGCGTCCGCTAGCTAACTTTCCCTTAGCTGTTCCAGTCGGGTAACTTCCAACTGTCAGGGCACCTAAAAAATGCAAATCGGGATTTTCTCATCAAAACTTTAGAGGTGAAAACGTCTGAACCTAATTTGTGAGAGAAACTAACAACTCCAGGAAACATTCGTTTCTCGTATTGGGGGAATATCTGTCACTTCGCGAAAGTTGACGTAGACAGGAACTTTAAAAAAAAAAAAAACTAGCCGAGAAGCTAGCTAACTGGTGTTAGCAGGTGGCGGCGTTGGTGTCAGGCGCGTCGGGAGACCCGCAGCGGGCGGCAGCCCGACCCACGCGGCTACGACCTGCATGTGCGCGGCGGTAATTTGCCAGAACCGTTTGCTCCGCGTGGCCCGAAAGCGGCGCCCGCAACCCGGGTGCGAGAGGCGGAGGAGGAGCCCGCGCGGGACTTGCCCCGTCGTTCGTGTCCGGATGGCGTGTACGCGGGTCCGGACAGGTCACCGTTAAACCCCCCCCAACCCCACCAGCCCGCTGGCATGTTGGAGCTCGAGCTCCGCCAGCTCCAGATTCGCCGCAACCGCTCGCTTTTGGCCAGATTTCATGGCTGTTGCGTCACTGCTGTCTCAGTGTTGTTGTTGTTGTTGCTGCTGCTGCTCGGCCACTGGCTTTTTCCTTCCTCATCTCTCTCTTATGCCGTTTCATAGCTCGAAATCGCTAAAGAGGTCAGCTCGGGTTCATGCCGGGTGACAGCAGGGGCGTCCTGCGTGCCCCCCTCCCTCCCTCCCTCCTTCACCACTCGTGTGCTCTCTTGCAGGTAAAGCATGGCAATGACCGGCCAGAGCTCATGCTCATCCATGAGCAACCACACCAAGGAGCGGGTCACCATGGCCAAAGTGACCCTGGAGAACTTCTACAGCAACCTCATCGCCCAGCACGAAGAGAGAGAGATGAGGTAACCCGGGCCGGCCGAGGGTTTTGTTTTGTTTTTTTCTTTGTTTTTTCGACCGACTCATGCATCTAAAGTTACTCCCTGGCGTCACCGTGCCGCTCGCCGGCACTGATCTCCCCCCCCCCCCCCCTTGATATTAATTTCTGACACACATTTAGATGTTGTTCTTGCGTGCGCGTGTTGTAATCGGGTGGGTGTGGTTCTCGTCAGAGTTATGTGGAAACAAAGCCACTTCCTCTTACGGCAGGTTCGGGGTTATGCCAGACTGCACTGGTGCTCGGTACATCTGAAAAAAAACAAGGAAACCTCAAGATAACATTATTGTGTGTGTTTTTTTTTTTTTAAATGTCACTATTAAACAATAATTCGCTGGCCGCAATTCTTCCCACATTCATCTTCCCAGCTCCGGTTTTTAACACAATGCTTAGAATTCTCAAGCTGAGATAAGCACATGATAAAATTCTCAAATCAGCCATAACATTATGACCACTGCACGTTTACCGTAGAATATAATGCAACTGTAACGCAGTAATTTCTCCCTTGAGGAGGAATTTTATAATGAATTTTTATTGAATTTATTGACATATTTGAACGATTGTTATTGGGACCATGATTTTTGATGCTGTTGAACTACACTGGCTTGCACTGAGTGGGGTCCCTAATATTTTGGTCATCTCACTCATATCCATTATGGCGACTTAAATGGACAAGTAAAACATGTCATAATTTCATCCTGTTAGACTTTTGTAAAAGATGTTGTGATTGATCGGCGTTTTGAACTTTGACCCCTCACCAAAATCAGTTGCTCTTTGTTTTACATTTATGCCAAATGTTAATATTCTCTAAAGTTGTTCCTGAAATGGCATGAAAATGATGCAAGTTACAGTGAAGCAGACTTTTGATCTTTTGGATACAGACAGCCATTTTGGTATTTAAGACATTTTTGTGAAATTTTGTCACGTTTAGCAGATGACATGGAGAACCACTGAGAGGTGTCCCTAAACTTTTGGTCATCCCACTCATATGCATCAGGGTGACCAGAATATTAAGGACACCTCTCCCAGTAACCCAGTACGGTTCTGCAGCGTCACAAACTACAGTCCCAGTAACAATCATTCAAATATGTCAACACCTCTCTCACACACATTCAATCACAATATCTGAAGCGAGAAGTTATTGCATTGTAGTCTATGGTGGACATGCAGTGGTCGTGATGTTATGGCTGGCGGATGCATATTTGAAACTTATTGACTGAAATCGTGTCGGCCTTATCAGCCTGCCATAGGCTTCTGGCTCCCAGCGAGTCCTCTCCCTTCACTGTCGACGCCGATATTCAACTCATAGAAATGCGGGAGGGTCGCATTCATGCTTTTGTCACAACTGCGAGCCCGTGGGGGTTGTGGGAGGGGGGGGGGTTGTATTTGTTCCTGTTTCCCGCTCACAGATGCCGCTCTATTCTCAGATGCATCCGCAACTGGATTGCACTTTTTTTTTTTTTTTTTTTTTTTTGCCAGTTTTGAATATTGGAGAAAATAGAAAATCGATTAGGGACGGGCCGCCACTTTGCCGAGCGTGTCATCAAAACTCAAGATGACAAACGGGAACTGTGTGTATGAGCGGAGTCCGATGTCATTTATCACGTGGCGGTAGTTGACCGGCGAGATGGCGGCAGCAGATTTGGTGCGATTTGGAGCCGACTCGACAAGACCCGAACAACGCTCTTTCACTTCCTCATGGCGGATTTGCCCTCGGGATCTTGATTTGGAGACAAGAATCAGGGTTGAATAAGTCTAAATATAAACGACGCGCTGTGTGTTAATTTATAATGCCGTGTGTGTGTGCGCGCGCGTGTGTGTGCTGCTGCCTTTTCTATGATTTTTTTTTTTTTTTGCCGTCTGTCCAACTTAAAGCGAAACAGAGCTCATGGTGAAACTGTCTTTGCAGGCAGCAGAAATTGGAGAAAGTGATGGATGAGGAGGGCCTGGCTGACGAGGAGGTGAGTGCTGCTCACACCAGTGTTTTCCATGGCGACGCCCGGGGCACTGTGGGAAACTGCCTGTCCCGTCACGGTGACTCAGCCACAATGTTGGCCGGGCTAATTACATCCTGCCCCAACAGTGACGGAACTGCTCCGTGTTTATTCCCGCTGGATGAATAGAAAGTGTGTTTTGCATCGGAGCTGGATTGTGACAGGCCGCCGCCGACTGCGGCCTCCATCCCCCAGGACGCATTTATGAAAACTTTTCCCCGATACAAATGCCACAGAACCCTTAAAACCGGGAAACGTGGCTTTACTATTATGGAGTTGTTTCATTCACCCTTTTACTCCCCAATCAAACGCCAGCTTGGTGGATTTAAATTGCCTCATTCTTTTTTTACACCAGCCAGCAAAAGGAAACCACACGTTTTTGTGATTTAAAAACATTGCAAATCACAGGTTCTTGCAGATTGTACATGCTAACAGGTCCGAGGTCGCCGGTGTACGCACCTCGAGCGAGTTATAGAATCTTAAACAAAAGGTTCATCTGGTTATTGTTTTCGTGCATCACCACGCGCCGCCTTCACCAGCAAAGCCGCGTGCGCGCTGGCGGCCGGTTTGCGAGCGTGCGGCGCAACAAAAAGTTAAAGTTCACGAATCAACCGTTTTTTGGGAGAATTCTGGCAACGTTCTCGCTTAACGCTGTGTTAGTCCCGACCCGAGGAGGTTGCGCGCGCTGATCCAAAACTCCGTGCCCTTTAATTGGAAAAGCTTGTCAGTGTGTCCCTGCTGCGGAAGATGTCTGAAGTAAAACAACAGAATGACCACAAGCGTGTGTGTAGAGCTGCAGTGTGTGTGTGTGTGTTCATCTACGGCGGCTGACTAGCAAATGCGCTGCAACGGCTCACAACACTTCCATACTACTGCGACTGCTACTGCTAATAATGGTAATAAGGATAATAATAATATGTTGGAAAACGGTGAAAGACGTCCATTTTGATTTCCCATCACCCAAAAAGGAACTCTCTACCATTTGTTGCCAAAAATACTCAGTTTGTCATTGTGCATGCATGGAAAAGCAGTCGGTTGTAATTCTATGAAACGGCCGAGGCGCTCGCCGGTCGTAGGTCTGCACCGCTCGGCGCCCCCTGGAGGCCCGCGGCACTTCCACCAGGCCGAAGTACGCAGCGCGTTTTGTTTTCAGAGCTCGTGTGTTTTTGCTCTTGCAGCTTTTCTATATTTGCCGTTCGTGGGTTTGTTTTAGCTTCCCGCAGCAGCACGTCTCTGTTGTTGCATGTGTTGTTTTTTTTGGGTTTTTTTTGCATGTGTGTTTCTGAATCTGCACCGTTTATGAATTTCCAGCTCGTCTCTCCTTATAAAAGCGTCCTGCGTCGTTGTAGCGCGCCCCCCAACCCCCCGTCGGGCCACCGTATCCTTCCCCTCATTTAATCCATGTTTTTATTGAGTGAAACGCCAACACACACACACACACACAGCGCCTCCAAACTTGTTGAGGGCCGACATGAAGCCTGGAGTCGGCCTGAGATATTGGGACTGTGTCGCGGTGGGTTGTAGTCGCAGTTGTTGTCGCCGGCGGTAACAACAGTGCCTCTGCTCCGCAGAAACGTATTCGCCGTTCTCAGCACGCGAGGAAAGAGACTGAGTTCCTTCGCCTGAAGCGAACCCGCCTGGGCCTGGAAGACTTCGAGTCCCTGAAGGTGATTGGCCGAGGAGCTTTTGGAGAGGTAAAAGCATTTTACCATGAAAACCTTGACCATTGTTGTGTGCGACTGCGTGTGCGGTGACGATCGGAAGCTCGGGCATCCCTGGAAAAACCATCCATTTTGGAGACTTTTTCAAATTATAAAGATGTAAGTCTATACGATATAGAAAAATATTGCTGCATGGCTAATTTCTATGTCACAAGTCGTTAAATAGGAAAATACAACAACAACTGTGGCATGTGCAAAAGCTTGGGTGCACCAAAAGTTTTGAAGTCAGATTCCGTTCACGAGGTGTCAGATGCAGATCAGCCTGTCGCTCCCGTCGACGTTTGTCACTCCAGGCGTCCGTCCTCCGCAAATCTGAAAGCTCTCGACGCTCCAGCTCGTCGGTCAGCAGCCGCCAGTGAGTCCTTTACATCCGTGACAGTCCGAAAGTGAAAGCTGCCGACGCCCCAATGCAGAGGACGACCGCGAGTTTCAACAGTCGAGAAATGCCATCAGGAAATGTCAGTTAGCAGGATAGCCAGAGGGGGAAAGAAGGCTGAGATTCATGATCAGAGCTCCTCCTTAACTGTTGGCATAGAGGTTGTTGGATCCGTCGTGCTTTTGGGCTCATGTTGGAGCCGGCAGCAAAAGGAAAGATGCATAATTCCACCAAATAGCTCTGGAATCTTCAAAAAAGAGAGGATTCTCTAATGGTTGTGACCCCCAACATTCCTGGCGATCCACCATGGACGACGCTGAGGGTTGTGGAGCGACCCTGACGGTCACAACGTTGCTGAAGTTGCATCGTAGAGGAGCTCAGCATGAAGCCGAGCGAGAATATTGAAGAGGACAGAAAACTTGAGACACCCGTGTACACGCACATATACAGTATAGAATGTTTGCGTCCGCTGCGGGCGCGCTGCTGTACAGCATTTCGTCAGCCAGCCACCGAGCCCCGCGGACATTGTCAAACTCGGTTGACAGTTGAAAATAGAGGAACCAGAGGAGATGTCGTATTTTTGACCTCAAATTCATCTTCTCGTTGGAACCTAGAAACCACGCGAAACCCGCTGACGCAGACGGGCGCCATCGGGATTTCCATCGAAACGGCTCATCCATACTTCTTGGTGCTAAAATAAAGACATGATATGACGAGACTTGATCTTTAACACAAAAAAAAAAAACGTGGCAGGTTGTTCCAGGAACATGAGCCGAGTATCTAAGATGGCATGACCGGAGGATGAAACATGCCGCTTTCACTCGGCTGATTCCTTCAGACCAGTGCGGTTTTATATTGGCCTCATCGAGGCTTTTGAACTAAGTGACTTATTCAAACCTGGTTGAATAGTTTTTGAGAGGTTGAGTATGCGACACGCTGGGGTGAAACCCACCACGTGTGCCCGCCACTGCAGGACCTTCAGCACACGTGAACCTCGTGCGACCCATTTCGGGACGTTTTTCCACCGGTGAACATTTGTGAAAGTTGGTCTGAGCGCGGTTTTGTCTGCTTGACCTCCAGGTGCGTCTGGTGCAGAAGAAAGACACGGGCCACGTCTACGCCATGAAGATCCTCCGCAAGGCCGACATGCTGGAGAAAGAGCAGGTGAGGAGGCGGAGGAGAGGGGCTGCGGGCGGGCCCACACCGACGCAACGGGCACCTTTTTTAATACTGCGCGCGTGTGTGTGTTTGTGTGTGTTAGGTGGGTCACATCCGGGCTGAGCGGGACATCCTGGTGGAGGCAGACAGCCTGTGGGTGGTCAAGATGTTCTACAGTTTCCAGGATAAGATGAACCTCTACCTCATCATGGAGTTCCTGCCCGGAGGTATGAGGTCAAGTTCATTGTGCAGCCAAGTTCATCACAGTGAAGGTCGCCGCGGCGTCGGGCTGCCTGCACGCCAGACATGACGCCATCATCTCGAGCGTGAGAGCGGCACAAGCTGCTGCCGCTGCAGCGCTTGGCTGCACATCTCTGAATTTTTTGTAACTAAGCATGCGACTTTTTTTTCATCTCGACTCTGTGGGGACTTTTGAATATTTATCGGTGCTGATCACATATTTCCTGCCCAGCACCTCATAGTTGTTGTACACGCCAGTCAACCATATGATCACTGCATGTTCACCGTAGTTTTACGAGCTTTATGTTGAATTTTGATTTAATCTGTTCTAGAGAGGCGTTGACATATCTTAATGATCGTTATTGCAACTGTAATTTGTGACGCTGATGAACTGTGCTGGCGTACACTGAGAGGCGTCCCTAATGTTTTGGTCACCCTGATGCATATGAATGCTTATAACCAGAATAATAGGGACACCTCTCAGTATAACAAAGTACAGAAACTACGGTACGAATAATAATGATTAGAATATGTCAACACCTCTCTAAAACAGATGGAAATTCCATTCTCCTGAAGGGATATATATTCTGTGTTAAACATGCAGTGGTTTTATTGTTACGGCTGATCCGTGCACACTCATGAATGCGCTTTTGGCTAATCTCAGAAAATGTTACCAAGGCTGCACCAGACATCCGCCACCAGACCTCCCGAAGGAATTGAACCGAGGCAGCTGCGCGCCTCTGCGTGGTCTTGATCATACTTTTTGTTCCACATCATGAAATCGCGTCATATGGGGCTCAGAACGACGCGGCGGCATCATGTAATCTGGGGCAGACGCTGGCCGGGGCTGCTTGCCTCATCAGCGGCGCGCGTCAGCCTCACGCCACGACAATAGTCCCACGCCGGCGACGGGAAGTTTGACGTCTTTAACTCACTCGGGATCGCGTGAGTCACCCAAAAAAAGAGTCGGGTTTTCACATCGCCGCTGAGTAACTTCTGGGTCAGCCGCCCGCAAAAATTGATTTAATGATGCGACTCCCGTTGACTTTTTCAGAGTCAGCAGATCGAATAGACGCGCTTCTTATAAAGGAACGAGTCACCATGTGAGGATTGGGACACTCACGGCGCATGTGCCGTTTTATAGCCGTTCGTTATCCCATAAAAGGAAAACTGCTTTTCTTCCCCCCGACGGACCAGGAAGTTGTAATTACGCGGTTTGGCTGCTGTGTCGGACTGATCCTGACCGCCCCCGGCGCTGTTTTTGGGTTTCACTCAGAATCACAAGTGTCCGCTGAGCGAGTGGAACATGAGCGAGCAACTCAAGTCAGATCCTCATCTCGGGCCAGCGGGTGGAGCCCCGGGAACTGGCTTTAAGAGATGATGCAGTTCTACAAAGACACTAGCAAGTAGCGATTAGCAGGTGGAAAAGGAGGATTTAGAATGAAATGCAAAACTCATCTATTTAACTATATTATGAGCTGTGAGTCAGTCTTACGACGCAGGTGGCTCCGCCCACCTCAAGCCTGGTTCTGCTCGAGGTTTCTTTAGTCAAAGGGAGTTTCTTTCCTCGCCGCTGAGCAAACACACGGAGTAATTGTTATAGTCTGCTACGGCAGTGCCCGCTGCCCAGGTCCAGACCGGACGCCCGTGCACTAACGTGGGTGTTGGCTGTTGCCCCTCCCCCCCCCCCGCCCGCAGGAGACATGATGACGCTCCTGATGAAGAAGGACACTCTGACAGAAGAGGCCACCCAGTTCTACATCGCAGAGACGGTGCTGGCCATCGACTCCATCCACCAGCTGGGCTTCATCCACAGAGACATAAAGCCCGACAACCTGCTGCTGGACTCCAGGGTAACTGCCGTGTGTGTGTGTGTGTGTGTGTGTTTGTGTGTGTTTGTGTTTTAACTGGTGTGGAATTGAACTCGAACTGCGCTCCGGCATCCAGCGGGAGACTGTTGACGAAATGGCGCTTGTTTTTAAATTCCAAAGTTGATTGAGAGGAAGTCGCATCGGTCCCTGCGTCTGTGTCCTGTTTCCAGGGTCACGTGAAGCTGTCCGACTTTGGCCTGTGCACCGGCCTGAAGAGGGCTCACCGCACCGAGTTCTACAAGAACCTGAACCACAGCCTGCCCAGTGACCTCAGTAAGCAAAGTCAGGCAACGTCTTCTTCTTCCTCCCCGATTTAACCATCGCTTGCATGAAAACCTCACGCGTTTTCGAGCGCCTTCGCGTCGTCGCCGTGGCCTTATCTGACACTCAGCCGTCGTCTCCCCACAGCCTTCCAGAACATGAACTCCAAGAGGAAAGCGGAGACCTGGAAGAAGAACAGGAGGCAGCTGGTGGGTGTCGGCAGAGTTGCCTCGGCGCGTGACAGTAGATTTGTCGCTCGGTTTACGTGTGCAGAGCTGGAAGAAAAGCCTTGAGTTTAGTTTCTGCTCAAAGATAACACAGTAGCCGGCTCATTAGCGAGGCCGCGCGCGACTCGTGTCAGCAGCGGCGACAAGGATCGGTGCAGCGGTGGCAAGCGCGCTGGTGTGATAGTTGGCTCGTTACCTCGTCCCTTCCTCGGCGCAGGAAAACCAACGTCTGTATTTCAGAATATTATTTATTTATTTTAATTTTCTCTGGATGCTGCAGTCTGAGTTCTGTCTTTGAGGTCCGACCGTTACATAGTTAACGTTTCGGGTTTTTTCTTTTATTTTCCCAAATCCTCTTATTTAATTCCTATCCCGTTTGAGCCATAAAAGCCAGCTGGCGTAGCCCCTAAAAGGACGCCGTGTCATGGTTACCATCACTGATGCTCCAATCACAGCCAGCGTGACGCAGAGGATCCTTTTTTCCTCTTTATAGAAACATTTTTCATGTGGTTGTCTTGATCTTTACGTCGGTGGTTTCTTTGGCCATCATCAGTGTCGCTCTCCTCCTCCTCGCCCTCAGGCCTTCTCCACCGTGGGAACTCCAGACTACATCGCTCCCGAGGTCTTCATGCAGAATGGATACAACAAGCTCTGTGATTGGTGGAGCCTGGGCGTCATCATGTATGAGATGCTAATAGGTGAGAGGCGCGGTGAAGCGGCAGTCACCACATTTACACGCACCACCCTCAGGCCAGGCTGGTCATGGGCTCAGTGATGGTCACGTGTTTATATATATGTGTGTGTGTGTGTGTGTGTGTGTGTGTGTGTGTGTTAGTATGGGTGGAGGGTGCAAAGTGCTGGGAGTTAA
>CAAKHG010021528.1:2653-18254 GCA_901007715.1 Dactylopterus volitans
AAAAAATATATATATATATATATATATATATATGACGCATTATAAAATATATATGTTATTGGCGTTGACTCACCTCCTGACAGCCAGCCGAACGCTGCCACCTAGCGTCCGACACCTCGCATGACAGGGCGTTTCTGCGGCCATGGCACGTGCAAAGCGGTGAAACACGTGCACGATTGCAAGCTGACCCCCCCCCCACCCCCCGAGCCCTCATATTCTATACGTGGAGCTCCAGAAATAAACAAATACCGCCTCCAAAGACTAAAAAAAATACAATTAAAAAAATGGCGGGTTTGGGCTTGCCGCTGTCCAAAGAAAAGGCGAGTAGAGCGGAGCCGGTACCGTGTGGTGGTGGGAAAGTGCTGTAAACACGATCGGGCCTTGGACTTTGGCTTGCTTACTAGCTTTCGCTGCACTGACAGTTAAATCACCACGGCAACCGGGCTCTGGTAGACCGCGCGACAATCGACGCACACCAGATCGTCGCTTTCTGAGCTTCAGAAATATCCATCTTTCTTAACGTTAACCGGATCGTTCTCTTGGAAGCTGCGGCTCTTTCCGCCTTCCCTCCGTCGGCTCGTTTTTTTGTTGTTTTATTTCTGCGGTCCGTGCTGGAACCCCGCTCTGACTGGCCTCTTGCTCTGTTGCAGACGACGCCGTCTACTCCACGGTGCAGGACACGCAGTACAGCGCCATCCACTTCTGAGGCGCCCGGCGAGTTGGAAGCTTCAGGAGATGCGTTTGGTTTTGGTTTTGTTTTTGTTTTTTTTAGGTTCTTTTTAGGTGCGAATTCTCGAAAATCGGAGCAGTGCGAGAACTGGAATTCCGTGAATTCGCGCGAGTTGATGAGGGTGAACAGTGACGCTCGGCTTCTCCCCCGCGTGGAAGTCAGGTGATGTGAAGCCGTCCAACTTGAATTGTTTTTTTTTATTTACATCTGCACTGACGAAATGGAAAATAATGAGATGAGGTGTCATCAGATTTCTTAACTATTATTGTTTCCCCTTAAATGCGAGGAAAAGCCTGATTGTGTTTAGAACATTGAACTTTAATATGCAGAAAATAGCTGGGTTTTTTTTGTTTTTTTTTCTTTAATTTGCGTTATGATTGCAGGGGTTACACACTCAGGCCGACATGCCAATAATTAAAAAGATGCATGATGATGACACAATATTTGCTGTTATTTTCTGTTCTGTTACCTGAAAGTCTTTGGGATTAGTACTGGTTTTTTATTTTTTTATTTTTGGCAACAATCGCACCTTTTAATCTGCTTTATTGGCATCAGGAATCCATAATCTGTCCAAAGAAAACGCTGCACATGAAGTTAGGAATCTCGGGGAGTGTTCGATCGCCCCCATCGGTGACCTGCAGTCAGTTTCTAGTCGATGACGTTCGTGCCTCTTTGAACGTCAGAGCTGTTCCGTTCATGTTTCCGCGATCCTTGAGCATCGCCTCATTAAATGTGAACTGTTAAAAATACCAAAATGAACGGCTTTAAATAAAAAAAATAATGAATACAGCTTAATTTCCATCATATCTGGCGGCGTCATCTCCTCTCAGATCTTCCTTTCGGTTGTCGCGGCTTCTCGTTCGTACCCGTCCTGCCTCCCGCCGCTCCTCTTCCGGCGCCACTTAAGAGCCCAGAGGCGCGCCGATGCCGTGAGAAGGTGTGCCGGTTCCCCGTCCTGGGTTTCACGCCCCGTGCTCCGACTTGACCAGCTCCAGGATGATTTGGATCGTCCTCTCATCTGCGGCCGAGCACGCATACAGTTTATTTCACTTTCCCGCGCACAGTCTTACCATCAATAAAACTGCCGTTTTATTACGCTGGGAGGGGCGGGGGGTCACCTTCCAGGTTCATCCGAGGGTTCTCCAGCTTCCTCTTGAGCAAGGAGTCCATCAGCTTCCTCAGGTGCTTGAAGATCACGCCGATCCGCACGGGAGCCTTCAAAAAAAATAAAGTGGAAACGAATCAAATGGGATGTGGAGGAAAGCGAAGCCGGCGCCGGAACCGGGTCCGAAGGCGACTCCCGGCGACCCCCCCACCTGGAAGTGAATCCACCCGTCCAGCGTGATGAGCCTCTCCCTGTGCTGGATGTCGATGTCGCCTCCGAACAGCAGCATGGGGAACGGCGAGATCAGCGTGGTGTCCCGCAGGTAGATCTTCGTGTACTTCACCTGCGGACGCACGGCCGTTAGCGACGGCACCGACCGCCCGGCGTCACCGGCCTCCATCTTTTTTTTTTTTTGGCTCCTTACCTTCTCCTGGTAGAGCAGCCAGCCGTACGTCTGCAGGTGGCGGTTGACGGACGAGGGGTGCACCTGAGCCCGGCCCTGCGGGGTCTCCACCGTGCAGGCCACCCGCTCCAGCACGTCCACGGAGGTGGTGCACAGGAGCCGCGCCACGCTGTCGTACAGCCCGGCCGTCAGCACCGCGTTCACCACGGCGACCAGCCGCTTGGACATGGCCGGCGCCTTGAGGCCGGCGGCGGAGCGCGGCGACCAGAACCCGGCCTGCTCCATCATCCTCATCAGGTCGCGCTTCACGTCCTGGGCGGAGAAGACGGAGGTGGGAACGTTGGGCGTGGGGGGTGGGGGTTAAGCGGGAAGCGACCGGATGAAGCAAAGTGTGCGCGCGCGTTACCTCGATTGTGAAGAGGGCGTTGCGGTTGAGGAAGTGCTTTCTGCAGAACGCCATCTCGGTCCTCATCCCCTCCTCCCGTGAGTTCTTCCACCTAAGGAAAAATATCAGAAAGTTGCACTTTTCAGGTTTTACTTACTTGTCCTCATTAAAAAAAAAAAAAAAAATTTAAAAACGTGAGCTGATATGCCAATAATGCTTCCGCGGCGAAGTCCGTACCCCAGGTAAGCGTTGTAGATGGTCAGGTGATCAGAGTTGGCCAACGCCAGCCCGGCTTTGGCCAGGTTGGCCTCCTCCTTCCTGTTCATGGGCGTGTAGAAGGGGGACTTCTCGGTGATCGCTGCGGCGATGGTGGCCTGAAGCAAAAAAAAAAAAAAATTAAATGAGGTGGCTTACTTAATGGAAAACAAAAAAAGGTCTCTGTAAGAAAAGCTTCCAATAAAAAGGAGATTATGTCCGTGCTACATACGATGGGCTCCAGGCACCCCAGGATGGCGCCGTAGATGAGCATCTTGCCGATCTTCACGTTGACGGGCAGGCCGGCCAGGTGGTGCCCCAGCGGGGTGAGCAGGTGGTCGCTGGGGTGGCAGGCGCCGATCCTCCGCAGCAGGCTGACGGCGTTGCTGACCGACTGAGGCTGCGGTGCGTCCAGCGCTCGGCTCAGGAAGTCCTCCGGCGAGCCGTACTGACATTTCTACCAGGACGGGGGGGTGAGTGGAGGCGGAGGGGGGAGAGGACGGAGCAGAAGCCTGAGAACAGACGCTCTCACGATGTCTGCCTTCGAGTTTTGTCTGTGTGATGATTTTTTTTTTATTTTTTGTAAATCAAAGTCTTTTTTATTATTTTTTTAAACTACACCTACATGCGGAAGAGGATTAGGGCCACTGAAGGAAAAATAGTGAAAACAAGTCAGAATTTAATCTCAGAATTCTGACTTTTTTTCTGATACCTAATACGAACAAAAATAAAAAATTCAGAGGATTTTTTTTAATTTCTGAAAAAAGTCAGAATTCTAAGGTTAGAGTCAGAATTCTGACTTTTTTTTCAGAAAAAAAATCTTTTTTTTAACGTATCACAAAAAAGTCCGATTTTATGACTTTTCAGAAATGAAAAAAAAAAATCTTCCTGAATTTTTTTTTAGGTACCAGAAAAAGTCAGAATTCTGAGATTAAAGTCAGAGTTTTGACTTTTTTCACAGAATTATATTTTTTTCTGATACCTAAAAAAAAAATTGGGGCGTATTTATATATTTTTTCCATTTCTGAAAAAAAGTCAGAATTCTGAGATTAATGTCAGAATTCTGACTCTTTTCACAGAATTATATTTTTTTCTTCAGTGGCCCTCATCCTCTTCCACACAAGGCGGTACAAACAACACAAACCCACACAGACAAAGCTGAGTAAACCCCCACCGAGTCCCCAAAATGCCAGACCAGTGTTTAGCATAGCAGCAGGCATTCATGGAGAAATAATTTTTTTTTTACCATGATGTGAAGACAGAGCTCCTCCAGAGGGACCCGCAGTATCTCCGGGATGGAGTAGTCCATGAACGCGTCAAATCTGAGGTTAAAAAAAAATAAAGAAGTCACATGACTGGTTGTTGTTTTCGTTTCCTGCCTTTGTCTCCGCGTGATGACCCCTGAGCTCCGTACCTGTACTTTGGGTAAAGCCTGAAGCAGAAGCCGTTGCGCACGCGTCCCGCCCGGCCCTGCCTCTGGAGGGCGCTGGCCTTGGACACAAAGGTCTCCACCAGGGAACTCATCTGGCTGCTCTCGTGGTACCTGAAACCACACGGCAGACCGGACGTCAGAACCCGGGCGACCGTGCTCGTCCCCAACTCCTGTCACGAGGAGCCAGGAAATAGGCCGAGCCCTCACTTGTTTTCCTTGGTCTTCCCGGTGTCGATGACGAACACGACGTCGGGAATGGTGACGCCCGTCTCGGCGATGTTGGTCGACAGCACGATCTGCCGGGGGTGAAACACAAATTAGGACAAATTATCCCGAGTTCGTTCGGCTGCTCGGTCACTTTGTCGCATTTCCGCGCCGGATGTTTGACAAGCAAAACCAAAAGTGCTTTCGTCTCTCGACGCCACAAATTTTGAATTAAAAACGCTCTGCGTGGTACCTTCCTGACGCCAGGAGGGGGCACTGTGAACGCTGCCGCTTGGTCCTTGGAGGAAAGAGTCGAGTGGAGCGCAATGATCCTGTACCTTTGAGTGACAGAGGGGAACACGGCTCTGACCATTTCATCCGTAACGTAAGCGGGATGCAGGACTTTCATGGGAGTGTGTCTGTGAACACGTGTGTGTGTGTGTGTGTTACCTGTTCTTGTCCCTGAACCTCTTGTCCGAGGACAGAAGGTCGTAGACCTGCTGGATGTGAGCCAGACCCGGGAGGAACACCAGAACGGCGCCGTCCAGCTCTGAAAACTGGGGCGCTTTGTCTGCAACATTAAAACAAACCAATAAATAAACGCAATTTCCCACACGAGACCGAAACGCGCACCCCCCCCCCCCCCCCGACGCCCAGTACCCAGATAGTCGATGAGGTCAACCAGCAGGTCCATGTTGATCTTGTTGGGGTTCATGTACTGCAGCACCTGCCGAGTCCTGCTGCTGAAGTGGTCGAGGTCCGGACCCAGATCCCAGCCCGAGGACGGGTCCCTGATGATCACCTCCTGAAACAAGCAAATGCTCGCGAGCAGGAAACGGACCAAGGGTGGGACAGCGGACGGCTCTCGGCCTGGATGTTACCTGGTGCTGGAGAGTCTTGCCACCTTTCTGGGTGACGGAGATGCTGACTTCCTCTTCTTCCTCAAGGATCTTCTGGCAGTACTCCGAGTCCTTTTCCAGGACGTAACCCGTCTGCTCCACGATGTCCTCTAAATGGAACACCTGGGCGCAAAGCACGGAGTTACTCCCCCTCGCCTCCGCCAACATCTGCACCCGAAGCCCGGCCCGGACTCCACGTCTGACGCCGCCGGGGCTCCTCTCACCTCCACCGGGAAGGTCCTGCCGGGGATGCTGACCACCGGGCAGCGGTTGAAATAGCTGGAGAACTTGTCGCAGTCCACCGTGGCGCTCATCAGGATCAGGCGCAGGTCCGACCTCCTCAGGACCACGTCTTTGAGGATGGTGAGCAGGAAGTCCGACTGGACGCTGCGCTCGTGCACCTGCGGGGGGGGGGCGTAAGGCCCGGAGTCAAACGGAGGCGGCGACGTGGTTCCCGAGGGGGCAAACGCGTTAAACCGCAAAAATGCTGATCGCCGGTACCTCGTCCACGATGATGTGCGTCAGGGAGCTGAGGTGCCCGTCGTGCTGGAGCTTCCTGAGCAGAACTCCGGTGGTGCAGTAGAGCAGGCGGGTCCACTGCCCGGACTGATTCTCCATCCGGATCTGGTATCCGCAGAGCGACGACTGAAACGGGATTTTTCCACGTGAAAATGTCATTTTTTTTTTTACTCAAATTAAAAAAAAACAAAAAAAAAAGGTTTTCGGACATCTTAACATAAAAAAAAGCAGGGCCTCACCTTTGACCCCGGCCCGTCCGGGCAGCCGAGCTCCTGGCTGACTCTGCAGGCCAGGCTGACGGCGGATATGCGGCGCGGCTGGGTGACCACGATGTTGCAGGGCTGCGGCGCGTCGCCGCCGCTCAGCAGCTCCTCCAGGAGGAACTGCGGGATCTGGGTGCTCTTGCCGCTGCCCGTCTCGCCGGCGACCACGACCACCGGGTGGCGCCGCAGGGCCTCCAGGACGCGGCGGCGGTGCTGGAAGACGGGGAGCTGCTCGCGCTCTGCCTTTGAGGGTCAGACGGGTGGGTTTTTTTTTTTATTCCGTGCAAAAAAAAAACAAAACAAAACCCGACAAACGCTGCTGGGGGGGCGTTTTTACCTGCAGAGTTTGGGCCAGCGGCGACTTCTTCAGCTTCTTTAAAAGCTCCCTGGAGGCCTCCAGCGCTCCCTCCCCTTCGCTCCCCGCTCCTCTGCTCTCGCCCTTCTCCTCCGCTTCCTCTCCGCCCTCCCCGATGTCGAGAGCGGCCAGGTTCTCCCAGGAGTCCTCGGGCTCCTCGCCGTCGGCGCCGCCGAGCTCCGCCCGACCTGCGGAGCCAGTCCCCTGCCCTTGGCTCTGCTGCTGTTTGAGCCTGGCCAGGAGCCTGGAGATGAACTGGTCTCGGGGTTTGTTGGCGGCGGTGCGGGTCTCCTCCCGTCGCTGCTGCTCGCCGTCCCTCCACTCCAGCCAGACGTCCCTGTAGGTCGGCGGGAGGAGCTGGTGCACCGACTGGGAGAGAGGCGGAGGAAGCGGGGGAGAACGTCAGCTGCTGGAAGGAAATCCGGACCAAGACGTTGAGGAAGAGAGGTCAAGCAGCGCGGGTAAAAGCCGAGGCCACGCGCCTTACCTGCCCTTTGACCATGGTGTAGAGCGCCAGGGTGGCTGCCAGATGCTGAGCCTGCATGCTGTCCTCAGTCAGGATGGTTGGACAAACTTCTAGCGTGTCATCGGTCCTCTGGACACGCACCCTAATGAACCACGTCGAGGTACAACATTTCTAAATGGCGTTACGGGACACTCACGCTCAGAAGGTGGAGTTTAGGCAGAAGGCAACTGGACTTCTTTTGGTGTGTAGAAGATGCTTTACTTCTTATCTCAAAAGGTTCCTTCATGTTCAGTTCCAGGTATTCAACTTCTTGTGGGATTGTATCAACGATCCCGCAAGTGGTTAAAAGACCTGAGACTCCCCGCCAGCCAATCAGAGCTGAAGGAGCCTTTGAGATGAGAGAGGAAACGTCCTCCATAAACCAGAAAGAAGTCCGGCTGGCTTCCACCTTGGGCTCCTCGCATCACCGGGACCCGGGGAAAGCTGGAGAGACGCGGATCCTTACTTGCACCTCCAGTATCTGCCGGCGGCGACCTTGTGGAAAGCCGGCGCCGGGCTCTTGGGCAGGTTTTTCCGGACCCAGTCTATGAGAAACTGCTTGGGGGACTTGCCGGTCCAGCTGCGAGCCGTGTAGTCAAAGTTGCGGATGTCCTTTGGCTCGTTCTTCTTGGCGACTGCGGGAGGGAGGCGCGAGGAAAGGCTGATATCCCGAGTGTCCTCAAAAATCACAATCGATGTGTCCCGGAGATTCTCGTGTCCATTTCGGACACTGAAAACCACCCGGAATTTTCCACCGCTGACGATTTTCGGACAAACAAAAGCCAAACGCATTTTATTTTATCTTCTCCGAGTTACCTTTCTCCGCCGGGGGATCTTTTTCAGCTTTTTCAAACAGGCTGAAGCCCAGGTCTTGCTTGTCGTCAGTGACGGGAAGCGTCTTCTTTTCCATCTGAGGCGCGTCCGTCACTTTTATGGCGGGGTTGAACATCGGATGGGACTCCAGCGGCTTCATTTCTGCAGGCAGATATCACATTTTTTCCCCCCCCATGTCAGTTGAACATTATTCCAAAAGACGTTTAGCGGTTGCCGACATCAGGCAAACGCACCTTGCTGTATGACGCGGATCCTGTCCTGTGACATCCTTTGGCCCGATTTGTCCCCTTTTGTCTTGGCAGCGGCTGCCATTTCTTTAGCGTCCCACAGTTGAGCGGTGAGGATCAAATACCTGTCGTTCTGCACGGCAAAGAAACAATACACACTATATTATAGAGCTGGAGGCTTCCCATATACGCCAATCAAGCGCAACATTATTACCACCGCATCTTTTCTATAGAATGTTATGCAACAGCGCTGAAATAAATGTCGCCACCATTGTGCATGAGTGGGATGACCGAAATATTAGGGACACCTCTCGACATACAGTTCAACAGCACCACAAACTGCAGTCCCGATGAGTATCATTAAATTATTTCAACACCTCTGTCAAACAGATGCACTAAAAATTCAGCATAAAATTCCTCCTGAAGTATTTACTGCAGGGCTGTTGCATCTTATTCGATGGTAAACACGCAGCGGTCGTAATGTTTTGGCTCATGGGTGTATTTCGTGACGTTCAGTGCGCCCGTGCAAACTTCCAGACTTTTTGCCAAAAGCTGGGAAAACAAAAACGCAGCGTTACAGTATTCAATACGGTCATTTTTCACGGCTACAGAAGAGCGGGCGGAGCACACAGGACGGGCGTCATCCACTAATCTGATCAGCATCTCCAGCCGCGCAGAATCTGTATTTTCCGAAAAAGTTTAAAAAAAAAATTAAAAAAAAAAATGCAATAAAAGCAAACAATGCTCTGGATATGCCAGTTCACTCTCTTGCCCGGAGCTACATGCAAAGATACAACTCCAGTATCCGTTTATTGAACAGCAAGGCTTCCACAACGCCGAGGCCTGCTGCAGCAAAATGTCGCAAAAATGTTGCATGTTGAATGTTAAAAACCATTAATGGTAAAAAAAAAAAAAAAAAAAGTGCACACATTTTGCAAGACTATTTGTAAACCGCTTTCCCGACGTCACCATGCTCAGGATTTGGAAGTGAATACAGGATTCGGAATACAGGAATCGTTTTGCACATTGTCCTTTTTTTTATGTGCTAGTGGAGCTCTGATAGTTTAATTAAAGTGAATGAAAACAACACCAATTAAAACAGTAAGACTGGCATTAGTGAAACAGACAGACACCTGCATTGGCTCATTCAACAAGACCGAATTTTGTTGTCCTAAAGTGTTTGACCAGTGTCAACTGAACTTAATTTAACCTGACTTGACTAAGTGGCTGCAAACATTTTAATTCAATAAAAAGGCAAATGAATCGAACGCAAATGTTCAAATGACACTCCACCCACACATCCGTGCGGTGTAACGCAGTCGAGGTGGGCTGATATCACTCGATTTGTTTAGATGGAATACAGGTGGCAAGATAAAATTACGTTCATCCAATGAAGTATTTTTCTTGTAAGGGTATGAGGAACTTTCCAGAAATGTCAAACTACTCCTTTTAAATCAAACAAAAACCTCGGCGCGAGCTCACCGGATCAAACTTTTCCGCCAGCTCCGGGTCGCGCGCAGGCTTCCTCCCGCCCTCGTCCTCCTCCTCCTCCTCCTCCTCGCTGCTCTGCTCGGCATACCTCAGGATCCAGTCCTTCATGCTCGCGGCCTCGTCCTTCGCGGCGGCCTGGCAAACACCGTGCTCGGGAGGTTAGACGCACCCCGGCCGACCCCAGACACACTCGTAAACACACACACACACACACACACACCTTGGTTATCTCTTTGCAGGGGTTAATGGGTGCTTTGGGGCTGGGAGCTGGGGGTTTCTGCTGGGCGGGCGGCTGGAACTTGGGCCTGCTCCTCTGGGTCTCCTCCTGCATCTGCTGGCTGAAGCCCTCCGGCAGCTCCTCTGGTGAGCAGACGGAGAAAACGCATCATTCCCGGGCGCCTCCTGTCCTCCGGAGCCGACCGGCGGCGCCCGACGCCTGCGCTCCACTACCGTCGCTGAGGTTGAGGCAGAGCCAGTCCAGGGCGGAGTGGAGGTCGCCGCCGTACAGCACGCTGCTCTTCATGGCCTCCTCGATGTGCTCCCTCTTGAAGTTGAACTTCTGCAGAGCCGTGTAGAGGTCCTGCGGGCGCAAACGGGGCAAACCTCAACACAGCGGCCCCCCCGTTGTAGAAAAACGATGCACGGGAAGGGGGCGGATTCGCCTTTACCAGCAGTTTCTTGTTGGTGAGTCGGCCTGAAACGGGCCCTTTGTCCCAGTTCTCCTGTCGGAAGTCATTGATCAGCTTGATGATCTTCTTCTCCAGGTCAGCTTGGATGGAAACCTGTGACAGCGAGGGAGGGGGGGAAAAAACGGTGGAACATTTCACCTGCTCGGCCACGAAAACGCTCCATCTGACTGACCCGAGCGTTTACATGCACGCTGCCATCCCGGATTCATCGAGGACATCCGTGAGGAGCGCCGAGAGACCCGACCGTTCACATCTGCGGCATGACTCAACCTTCCCGCTTCTCAGCTCTGGCGACCTACTTTGAGGATGGACTTGTCCGAGCCGCCCGCGTCGACCTGGGCGGTGTTGGCAAGACTGTAGGTCTTCGGAGCTGGAGGAAAAGGGAGGAGGAAAGGTGCATGTGAAACTGCGGGGGTTGCAAATCGGCTGGCACACACTTTGGTGCAAGTTCTGCAGCAGTAAACGCCATCACGCTGAGGCGCTGACGTCCACTGCAAGCTGCCACAACCCAAAGTTTGTTTACTACCTGGTTAAGTAAGCAGCAATGGGAATCTTTGACACAGCATGTCAATGTTTACCTGACGACACTGCTAAAAAAATACACGTCCCTGCTGCCTGACAGTGTGTGAATATATATATATAAAAAAAAACATCATTAACTGGTGGCACGAAGGTTTACGCCGCACAGTTTGGAGTCTGCGCCATTTAGGACACATGTTAGCGGCGCCGGCGCAGACAGCAGCCGCACAGTGACGCTGGCCGCTTGACCAGCGACACCCGGACGTTCGAATTACGGGGACGTGAATGTGAACACGCGGCCGGTTGAGGACTTAAAAGCACCTTTAAACTTGTTGTCCTTGGCCGCTTTGCTCGGTTTGGAGCTCTGCGGCTGCTTCCTCGGCTCCTCCGCCACGCCGTTCCCCGCCGCCGCCGGGCCGGAGGCTGCCGCTGCCGCTGCCCTGCCCGGAGGTGCCGCCGCCGGGGCCACCGGAGCAGCAGCAGCCGCCGCCGCCGCCGCCGACCTCTTCTTCTTACCGCCCATCTGGCTCAAACGACGCTGCCTAACGCGGCTGGGTGACGCCGGCTCATCGACCGAGTCGCTGGGAGCGCGAGTTTCCACACGGACCCAAAGCCAGGGAGGGACGCTAAACGCTTGCGTCACTTCGCTAGCCGAAGCGCGGGTGGCAATTTTGAGCGTCGCCGGCCGCCGTAAAGCCTGAGCGTCGGCAGCGGGGAGCCCTCGTGGTGAATTGTGGGAAAAGCGCCGTTAGCAAACATGGCGGACCCCTTCGGAGACAGCCTGTTCAGCGTGTTCGACGACGAGCAGCAGAGCAGCTCGAGCAAGAAGACGCCGGCGCCGGCGGCCCCGGAGACGAGGTAGAGCCGCCGAACGACGCGTGCTCCGGTTGCACCGTAAACCCCGAGGCTAGCACGCACACGCGCGGTGTACGCGTGTGTGTTTGTGTGTGTGCGCGCGTGTGTGCTCAACGTTAGGTGTCGGGGATCCGAAACGCCACATAAAGCACTCGGTTTTTGTGCCAATAAACGGGAAGTCGCAACATTTAAATATACGGTATCGTCCTAACAACACGTATCGTCCTAAAATAAGTAAAGAAAAGGTCGACACAAGGGTTCCGGGAGTCCGTTGGTGCCCACAGAGCGAGGCCGAAGCTCGTTTAAATGTCCCTGGACCCGCCGGACATCCAGGTCCTGGTGGTCCAAGGAGCTGAGGGAGAAGACAGCCGGACCTCCTCTGCTTGTTGAAGGAGTTTCACCTCCGTCCTTGAGGTGTCTTCAGTTCTCACCGTTTGTTGGGGAGTCCCAGGTTCTTAAGCTTCTCGGGGTGGATACCTGGGGAGCCGTTAAAAGGCCCCCTGAGAGCGAATGACGCACCCAGGCTGACCCTCATGAGGCTAAAAGCTGAGGTGTGCGGGGAGGACCTCGCCGCCTCTGTGTAGAGATGGTCCACCGCCCGTCGTCAGACAACAGTGACCCCGCAACAGCTCAGGTGGCTGAGGAAGTCCACTTAGCTTCCGCCTAAATTCATACAGGATTAACAGCTGCTCCACCAATCATCCTAAATATGAGCTTGGCATGGCCCTGCTAGGAAGGTGCACACCCATCAAGCATGAGCATCACGACCGCTGCATGTTTACGATAGAATATAAACCCGCAATGGTCCTAATTGGGACTGTATTGGGTGTCCATGATAATTTGGAACATCCCACCTATATGCGTCAGAGTGCCAAAAGTTTACAGTCGTTCCCTCTATAAATCAACAGCATCTCAAATTGCAGCCTCAATAACAAACATAAAAATATGTCGAGGCCTCTCTCAAACAGATTAAGTAAAAACTCAATACATAAGACTCCTAAAGGGAGAATTTATTGCAGGGCTGTTGTGTTATATTCTGTGGGAGACATGCAGCAGTCACAACGCCACGCCCGATCGGTGTACGGCAGAAGTACACTGAAGTTTAAGATATTTGGTGTCAGACTGGGAAATTAAAGCCAAATGATTGTGTCAAGTCTCAGTGTTGATTCGAACTAGCTGTGCCTTGGTAACAGGTGTTTTTTGTCGTTTTTTTTTTTTTTTTTTTAATGCTTCGATCCCGTGATAGATTAGGTCATTGGCATTATGTTTTGGGGTCGTCTGTCCGTCCCATTCTCCTGCAAGACATGAGAGCAGAAAAAAGGTTAGCGTTAGCCCCATCGAAGCAGAATTAGATGACATCCAAACACGTCCGTTCACCTGCTTTTCACGCTTAAAAATATCCAGTTCTTGATGTTTTTGCACAAAGCACATTTATACTTCATCTTAGTCGTTTTTTTTTTTGCACCCTGTTACATCTCATTCTAGTAAATATGATACCACAGGAATATCATCAGGGAAACCCTCAAATTTTTCCCCATGGGTTCAAGGATGTGCTGGTTCGTGGTCATAGGTCAAAGATCAAGTTAGATCCCATACGAGGGGCAAATTCATTGTTTGAATGAGTTTATACTTGTACACACGTGTGTGCACATGCGATAAAGACAGATAAGTCTGCCGTGATTGGTTTTGGAGCTTTGGTGAAGGTCACGATGAACCATACCATTTTTATGAATGCAATGAGTCAGGAATGCTAAGGGGCAGGTCAGGGGTCAGGGGTCAAGGTCAATTTGACATCGCAAAGCATGTCTTTAGGCGCGAGTAGATTTTAGCCAATGTCTTAACATGGTTAATGACAATGACATATGTCTATTTTTAATACATGTAATACAATTAACCTAAAACCTTCAATACATATGTTCTGGATGTTGACTGCAACTTGACGACTTTAAGGGACGCGCGCAACCACGCTAACTTTATTTATGTGTTTATTTCCCAGCAGAGCCGCTGGCAAAAATGGCACTGACAGGGATGCCGGTCCATCTGCCAAGATGAAGAGGGAGGCAGACAGCGACGGTGGAGAGGAGATGATGTTCGGGAAGAAGCCTCGCCATGAGGCCGCCTCCGCCAATGAACTGAAGTGAGTTGAAGTGCAAGTAAACACTGTATTATATATATCACGTATATTTTTACTCCCAATTTTGATGTTTACGGGGTACACCAGCCAAATCCCCCCCTCCGTACTGATACAGAAGGGGTGATATTCATTACAGGGCTGTTGGATAAGACTCCATAAGGTGTTCCTAACACACTTGCATTGACGTGTGGAAGCCATCTTTGACACGGACTCTTCGATGCCGCGATTAAAAATAGAAATGACTTTTATTCTTACCGGCTCGAGTTGCTGCAGATTTTGCCTTGATGATGGCTGTCAGCTGACCGACGCTTTTCTCACCACAGTCTTGCAGAATTTATGCCCCAAGTGAAAGTGGAGCAGGTGGAGACCGTGGAAGGTTGTTCACATGAGGTAAGAAACATTAATAATTTAAAAAAAAGGTTTATTCCACCTATTTCTGTTTGTTTATTCCCTAGATTTTATCTTCCCCCAACAGGTCGCTCTGCCTGCCAGTGATGAATACAAACCCCTGAAACCTCGAGTGGGGAAAGCAGCCAAGGTACGTCGGGCTTGTAACGAGCGGGATTAATTCAGTTAATTCACTTTGGGTCTGTGCGATGGGTTGAAAAATTTGCTTGCTTGTAAAATCTGGCATGGGAAAAATTCTTTGCAAAGTGTTTTCTTTGCGTAACTCAGTTACCACAAGTGGCAGTCGTATTTCTTTTGAATCGGCTTAGCGTCGTGATTTACACTGAGCGGATCAGGAATGTAAACGGCAGTGTTTTGGTTTACAGTAACTCTGAAGTGCGTCCGCAGTGTTCTTCATCCTGACGCGTCTTGTTTGCCTTCCAGGAGTACCCTTTCGTTCTTGACCCCTTCCAGCGCGAGGCCATCCTGTGCATTGACAACAACCAGTCCGTGCTGGTGTCTGCGCACACGTCCGCCGGCAAGACCGTCTGCGCCGAGTGAGTACAGCCGTCAGCGGACCGTTCTGTTGGCTTGTTGTTGCCGTTAAACTAAGTCTGGAGCGCCTCGTTTCCATAGATACGAGAACCCAGACCATGCACTAGCGCCTAAACTACAAGAATTATAATCGATTGCAGGTGCACTTTTCTGTTTGTGTTGTTGGTGAGACGCAAAATCTGTAAAACTGCCTTTTTATTTCTTAAAGAGAAAATTTCCCGTCAAGGATTTCAATTTGGAAATCAGATCTGTGGTCCGTGCAGCATTAATATATTGAAGAGGTCATATGACTGTTTGGGTGCATCCGGCCAGAGGCATCGTGTTTTACGTGTCGTCTGTCCGTCCATCCCACTCTTGCGAACTTCTAATTTAGCCTGCAGGCGATTTACCACGACATCTGGCACAAACATAATCCCGGAGTCCAGAATGAAATGAATTTGGTGGTGAAAAGTGAGGGCCGCTGCACATTTTCGGCTGTAACCGAGCAACTGTTAAGCTGATTCTCACAATTTCCAAATTGGATGAAGTGGTGGCATGTTAATAGCCTGATGTGCCAAGTGGTTTGTTTACACAGAACAATATTGGATGACGTGCTGGGCGGTATGCCTAAAAATGTGTATCATGGTATTCTCAAAATAATTTTGGTTTCACGGTATATGACAGTATTTTTTTTTTTCCCTGCTAGATTGGGTGCTACCATGTCCTTCGCTAAGTGGATGCTGATAGTGTTTGTAGCATCAATCCACCGTTTGCTTTTTTTATCGTAAGCAGTCCCCCTAGCAAGTGCGTCTTTGAGCGACATCTGACTCGTCTTTTTCTTTTGCGGCGCCACTGCCAGCGTTTACGGCAGACCTG
>CAAKHG010021532.1:4598-24447 GCA_901007715.1 Dactylopterus volitans
TTATGTAAAAATTTTTTTTTTTATAACCCCCCCCCCCCCCCAAAAAAAAAAAAAGGCAGAATAAAACCAGGAGCAGGTAATGTGAAATGTGAAATGCGCAGGGTGACAACAGTGCTCCAATGTTCTGTTTGCTTCCTTTGTCATTCCTATGATTTGTTGTGTGTTTGGTTCTGGTAATATGTAGGAATCCTATTTCCCTGGCAGAGCAGTACATATATTTATGTCTTATTGGTACTTTCAGTACTCTGTATTGATGCACAGTATGTTCTCATGGGTATTTTTAAACATAATTATGACATTCTTTAAGTGCTGTGCAGTAATTGTTCTTGCCTGGATAATTCCTATTTGTTCTTCGATATTATCTGGACCTTGGGTCATAATTACATGTCAGATTCTGACCAAATTGGAAAAAAAAATTGGAAGTTTCTGACTGCTCTCTGACTCAACACAAACATGTTCCTGCAAGACTTGTCCTCCATTACGATCACATCAACTTGCTTATCATTCATAACAGTTTGCTATCAGTGCCGAGCTGCTCTGCACTGTAGTTTAAAATTAGGGGTTTTTTTGCACCACGCAGGCCAAACATGCATGAATCTGTAGGATGGATTGACGATTGCATAAGTATGGAAGTGGTAGTAGAATTGCTGTATAAAAGTCTATATTAAAATGATCATGTCAGGTGTCTGTTACACCCTCACAGAATATGTAAAGATCTGTCCCTCTCAGCACTACACAACTGTCGCCAAACCCTCATTGCCATTGTTCGAATTCGTCGACGCGCATTAAAAACAGGGGGAAATCGCAGAAGCCATTCATAGCTGCTATGGAACGCAGTTCTACATGACTCGGCACATTTTAATTGACAAATTTTCCTGGTCCACCAGTCGACATAAAAGCAGGCAATCAACGTCTCTCGATCCAAACTAATATTCAGTTAAGAGTCCTGCCTAATTTTAACAAAGCTTACAGTCAGCAGCAGACAATGAACTTACGAAGGGTCCAAGTGGGAGCCGCTGTCCTGATGACAAAGCAATCAGTCATATCTACTCAGCTGGAATTGAACTTCACTAAAACTCTCCGGAGGAAGACGATGTGCTTCAGGTGCAGCTAAGAAGTTCGCCTTCATCTCCTGTTGCAGTGCCATCAAAGCGGCAGAAAAATAAATAGACTGGATGGAAAAAGTTGGTCGTCTTTTTGTCTTCCGGATCCATTTGTCTGCAGTTTTGTGCTCAGTATCATTTATTTGATTTTCAGCCATACCATGTTGGCATAAAGTATTATTATTTGTGATGCGCGTTGGGGGTAAAATAGATATATCAATGATCTAAAATCCAATCACGCAAAAAAAAAAAAAAAAAAACTGCACCTCAAAAGGCCCAAAAAATAAATCACCACGGAAGGCGTTGCTTAGGTTGCAGTCTGATGGTATTTGACTTGCCTAGAATAACATATATTCTCCTTGCAGTAGTCTTCATTAGTGGATTAACAGATATATCTTTGGGCAGTAAGAAAATAGATGTGGATCAACCAACACAAAACCTCTGCGAGACGAAAATTGTTTGATATGAAGTCGGACAGCTTCGTTCAAAGGGCTCGGCTGCGCACACCCAACAAGCACAAATACTGGGGCCAAGGAGTTTGCGAGAGCGGGCATATTAATATTGATGCTGGCTTCAAAGAAAGGAGCGAGATCCTTCTCTTACACTTACACAACATCACCCATGGTGCTGTTTAGAGGCTCATGCCGCCAAGTTCAACATGTCACAAATTAGCCTCTAAGAAAGTAAGAATCTAACAGTGGGAAACGCCGAGGCGACGTCCTGGCCATGTCACTCGGGTTGGACGGTGATTAATACGGCCCCACGTCTCTGCTGGCGTGGGAGCAGCGAAGACAAATAATGTGTCAGGCTAACGTACCACAAACAACGCAGGAATCTGGAGAATGTCCAGGCTGCGTGCAAAAAAGCGACCAGATGTGGAATGATGCGGTTTGATATTATGGCACAGTGTGCAATAAATGCCAAATAATGTCCTCTGCTTGCTTTGTTTCTTGCCCAATATTTATACGTTTGTCTAATTACAGCATGTGTCGCAATTAAGCTATCATAGGTTCATGTTGTAGAATTAAATGCCATTTCCAGTAACTGTATAATCATATAGCAAGGGGCGGAGAGCACAATGCAGTTTGGATGTGATGTGGCACAAGTCTTGATTTACAATCATGATCTTGTGAGATTGTAACGAATGTATGCGGGGCCCTGAAATTGATTTACTAAATTTACTACATTTCTACAGTTATATGTGATTTCTAACTGGAATAAAACGGCTGTCTAATACTGAACAAATTAGACAAATTATTTCTTGTGCCATTTCAGAGTACTGTAAAAAAGAGGAACAACACATGTAGTTAAAATGACACTGAGAAAAGCTCATCTAAAAACTATGGCTCAAAACTGGATAAATTGTAAATTTCTGGCAATATTTTATCTTAAAGGTTTGTGATAAAGTTTTAGAGTATATCACTCTAACCCCCTTCAACCTCTGGAGTATGCTTTAGATATATGTATCAGGGTAAAAACCACCGTTCTATTTCTATTTATGATATGTGGGGAAATGTATTCGTCTTTTTCATTTGAATTAAAAATCATAACCAGTGCCTAGACAAATAAACCGGTTTAATTCAGCCCGGGTCGGTCTGCATTATAAATAGATCATTCAGAGTCAGGAATGATTATTGATAGAATAAAATGAAACATTTTTATCAGAATTTCTTTCACCCAGCCCGATGTACACAAAAAAACAACAAGACGTCAAAATGTAAACACTGTTTGCTAAAAAAAAAAAAAATTCAAAGTGAACACAGTGGTAAACATAAAAAAAAGTTTCTGCAAATATAAACATAGTCAAGTGTGCATCAGTAATGACCTGCTAATTACATGGTAACACGTGTACGTTTAAAGGCAGTCGTTGCTACTTGTTCTTATGGATTAAATTTCCAACTCTCTGAATGAATTTTTCAAGCTTATTCTCATGGTGCCCTCTTGAAGCGCGGGTGATGTTGTGCTCAATAGCTGCCTCAGCCTTTGGATGGCTCCGAGGCTTCTCCAGCGATTGCCTGCTTGCAGCCGCGTGCGCCGGCTGTTTCTTTTCAAACGCGCAGAAGGGCTCAAACCTGCTGTACAGGCGATTCTCAGCGCCCCGATCTTTGCTCCAGCTCGCCACGTCAAGGCCGAGCCTCACGCTTTTGCTGGCGACGGCTGGCTTCCTTTGGGTTGTTGTTTTGGGGGGAGGGTTCTGCGACGGGTGCGGGTGCTCCTCGGTTCCGAAACGAGGTTTCGAATATTTGAGCTCGTCTCCCGAGCAGTTCCCCTGTTGTGCTGCGGAAGACCTGACTGAGTTGCTGCCGCTTTGGGAAAGTTTTCCTCTGTGATCCGAACTCGCGTCCTCATCCTCAGCCGTTATGGTGTCTGTGCTGCACCCTGACGTGATGCTCGCCGTTTCCATGGCTCTGACTGAATTCTCTTTTCTTTCCGGTATGTTCAACAAGGATTTGATTTTCTTGGTGCTCTTCTTCAGCAGATGCTGCGAGCCCACGCCCTTGGATTTCATGTTCATGTCTCTGCTATTCACATCCAAGGCTGCTGCAGATATAGTCCTGGAAGGTGGTTCCTGCCAGACGGGAGAGCTGGGGCTCTTCGCGTCGGTGATGCTCTTGACGTCATAATGAGAGACAGATCTCCGATCTTCTTTCAGATTTGACCCATGCCCTCCATTCTGTGAATTAATCCCTGCTGTGCTTCTGTTCACTTGCATCCTTGCGAAAGCTCCATACATGTGACCCGAGGTTTCTGGTGTATAGTCTGCCACGCTGTGCCTCTTTTGCCAGCTGTCTGTCAGAATGTCAGGGTTTGTGATGATCTGCCCACTTTTGGCTCTGCCCAGGCTGGCGTACGCAGGGTGGTAGGAGTTTCTCCCTGGGCCGTAGCTGGGGTTGTTCCGAGCGCCGTCCAGAATCTGTGGGTTTTGTCTGTGCACCATGAATTCTTCATTATTAATCCTGTTCTCTGCTGCTCCGGCTGGATTCCACTGCATCGATGAGTAGTGCACCCGAGCGTTTGGTGACGCTGCGGAGTTGGCGCCAGTGGATTTGTTGTTTATGTATCCATTTGGCTCCATGTGCTCTGGTATGGTGGACCTGAAAACAAGGGAGGACCTCATCCTTCCCTGCATGAAGGTGTTGGGTTTATCCAGCGGCTCAAACTGCTCTAAATAGTCACAAGAATCTCTGAGTGGAACGTCAGGGTGTTTGAGGAAAGACTCAATCCTCAGTGATCGCATGAAAGACTTGGATGTTTTCTCCAGTGTTGGCATGTTCTGCTGCATAGACAGAACCTGTTTGTCATTGCCACTGAAAGACTGGCGCATGTTTTGACCCCTGTATAACAGTGGCACTTGTAAATAATTGTCCATGGGGTAGTTGCTTGTCCCTTTTCCTGTGTCCCTAGATATATTCCAATTGCTTGCTCTGGGTGTCATGTTCTGCGGCGTAAATCCGTCTTGTCTCTCCCCAGCGTAGCTGTGCCTTTTCAAGAAGTTCATCATCTCTGCAGACTGGAATTGGGGCATCTGGTTGTGAGCGCCGAACCCTTTCTCAATCAAGGGCGCAAGTTTATTAGAATCCTCCGCGAAGTACCTGTCCTCAAAGTCTCTCACGCCAAGCTTTCTCTCGCAGGTCTTTCGGTAGACAGTGTCGAGCGTGTGCCGCAAGTGGTCGTTCCGGTCAATTATTTGGGCGGAATGAGTGGAGGATTTTTGCAAAACCTGTCGTCCATGTGGCCCGTTGGCGGGGAACAAGGCCTCCGGGGGACACAGCTCCGCCGGCACCGTGGACCGAGCGTAGAGCGTTCGAAACTCCTCATCGTAAGACCTCACCAGATGGCCCGTGATGACCTGCACCATGCTCAGATTGAGTCTTTCAAACGACCAAGTGTAGCTGTAGACAGACAAGACAACATTCGTGCATTCAGTGCGGAGAAAAACACACTGGTGTTTGAGATTTAAAAAAAAAAAAAAAATGTCTCTCAGTATAACATCTGCATTGTTGTAGCTCCAGCTGTAACAGAGAACACAAGAGTATTGAATGGATAAATATAGCAATTTCACTCCAGGTGTGAGAGCGACGTCACCTATGTGTTACTTTTAGAAAAAACATCTATACAGTCATTGTTGTGACACTTTGAGCAAGGCCTTGTCACAAACATCTTTATAACAACATACTGAAAGGAAATGACAGCGGTTTTTGTAGAAAGCCTGTGCCATGCAAAGTAGTGTTGCCTGAGCGACCCAAACCCCAGCTGTTACATTCAACTACAGTTACATTCACCTGTATGAGCCATATATGGCTGTGTGGCAGTCGACTAAAAGAAACTTCTGCTCCATTGCTCCGTGAAATTTCGCCCCTGATCGACAGAGGTAATCCTGGCCTTTCACAGTGCGCACCCTCATGTTCTGTGGTCAGAACAGCAAAAAGAAAATGTCAAATAGGGTATTCTCCAGAGATTGGCGATTACATGGCACGAATTAAGTGAATCACCTGCAAGAGAACAGATGCGCAATGTCGCGGTTGTTATTTGAAAAGTGCCATGCACTCGTGGGGACCTCAAAAGGTGTGTTTGAAACCTTAACCAGCCCGGATAAGTTCTCACAACTCCACCCAATAAACAGGAGAAACAAGTCTCTTTAAAGACTTAGGTGAATTTCTACAACAATGAAGGCGTATTCTAATAAAATAAAAGTAGGAAGCACAAACATTGAGTGTCTGAGTGTAGAATAATGGGATGTAACTGTGCACAATTTGCCAACTTATATCACTTCAGCAGTATTTGCTCTCTTTTCAAAGAATCATTTAAATATGCGTAATGGATTTCTTGCAGAGGTAGATGAGAGGATCAGTTTCACTCATGTCCTCACAATAAACACAGCGATCAGCCATAACATCAAAACCACTGCGTGTTTACCATAGAATATAATGCAACATCCCTGCGATGAATTCTCTTTCCAGGAGGAGTTTTATGTTGAATTTTGATTGAATTTGTTTGAGAGGGGTGTTGACATATTTAAATAATTGTTATTGGGACTATAATTTGTGATGCTGTTCAACTGTACTGGGTTATACTGTAGATGTCCCTAATATTTTGGTGCGTTAGGGGGACAAAACGCAGTATATTTTAGTACATCGGGGTGATTAAAAACCATTAAAAAATATGTCAACACCGCTGGTTAACTTAGCTTTACCCTCTGCAAGAAAATATTACAGGCTTTGAAATGACTGTGGTTTAAGATTCTAAAAATATACTTTGATTATTAGGTTCTTATAATGATGCATTTAAAAAAAAAAAAAAACAGCAAAACCCGTTTGTGTGTGTTTCCAAGTAACTAAATGTTACTTGGATGATTTTCCAAAGCGCACTCACCCTGAGTTGTTGAATTTTCACGTCTTGATTCTCAGCCATTGTGAGGAAATGCTTCAGATGGAAGTGGTCCACTAGCACATAGACCGGAACTCCCCGTATGGAGGCGTCGACGATTTCTTTGAATATGTCAACATCAGTGAACATGTCCATCACAATGGCAATGACCTGCGAGGACAAAGTATGTCCATAAATTAAGCCAGTAGATTATGATCAGCTCGATGGGAGTGCGCAGTGCACCGAGAGACGCGGTTACGCCAACGCTCATAAACCACACATTTATCAACAATAAAACGACTGGCGAACCTGATGGCAGCAGGAAAAAGAGCCGTTAACTATAGTAGCTTGAAAACAGCCTGTGTGGTTTTACAGACATCAACACAGAAAGGGGAAACATGAAATGTTACATTTTTTTACATCCGTGATTAATCTCTTCTAGCGACCCCAAATTCATTTCCTCCTGGTGCATTTCGAGTGTGCGAGGACCATTCGGAATCCCTTTCTCTCTGTCTTTAATTTCGCGGCAGGCTCGCTGATGCAGCAACTTGAATCCACCTGGAAACGGAGTTTAATGGAGCAGCAGAGACATTATTCTCTGCTCCAAATGCATCTTACGAGGTCACTAATGGCAACGTTACGTTTTGTCACTGATTCCGGTTTTGGTGTGTGGCAGGACCCTCCACGTTCGTCTGCAGACGAGACGTGGCACAGTTCATTTCATCTGTTGCATCCCGTGACACATTTTCGGGTCTCATCAAATAAGGAGCGGAAGCAAGACTCTGGTCAGGCCAGTGTCAACTGCTCCAGAATTTTCTTTCAGGTGACTTTCACGTTGGTTTAATTAAAAGCCAGTGCAGCAAAAACAAAGTTGCACCACAGTCGCATATTAACACAACTTTTCGACTGCACGACCAGCTTATGATTCATCATGGCACTGCTGGAGAGCTAATTGAGGAGGTAATTGGATGTGACTGGAAAGCGGTGTCACGTATGGTTCCCACAGTCTCTTCATCGTGGTAGGTTGCGAAACCTGATTTTGGTCTTGAAAGCACCAATAGGCACTCCCTTCTTTGGAAAACCCAGACCAACAATGGTCCAAATCGCCTTAAGCTGGAAGGATTGCAAAACATCTTTGGCGAGCGCAGTTCTCAAACCCGTCACAGCGGAGGACTAGCGCAGCCGAGCCGACGCGGTCTGACGCACAACTACACGTGTTCGAACGCCGCAGCGACAGGCTTGTTTTTGTTTTGTGGATTATTGTTGCAGGTGGGTGTGATCACCTGTCTTGCGTCCTGAATGTGCTTGCGGATCACCTCTTTGATCGTGGGGTTGTTTTGTCTCTGTGGATGAAAGAGGAGGTCTATATTTGTCTGTAATGCTTCGTGCATGACCTCTGGCCAGCCTAAGTCCAAATCCGGTGCGTCCACATCTGAGTGGATGGGCCAGTAGGTCCCCGAGGACGACTGGTTGTCCGGCGGGCCGTTGACTTCGTCCGCATGACGCTGAGGTGGGAGATGTTTGACGTTTGTGGCGATGAAGAGAAGCTCTTCCTCCGACAGGAAGCTCCCGACACGTTCTCCTTTGAGGAACTCGTGGTAACTGTCTCTGCCGCCGCCCACCAGGTGATCAATCGCCAGGCGATATGACTCTTTGTAGTGCGGTTGGATGTAATCCTCGGATTTAAACTCTCCCCTCAAGGAGGACAGCAGGGAAAACTCTGGAGACTCCATCGCTCCAGACCGTTTGAGCTGGACCTGTCACAGATAACAGGAGTCAGATCAGAGAAGGCAAACTTCACAACATAGTGGAGACACCGGCTCCTCTGAAGCGTCCCAAGGAGCTGAGATGCGCCTGAAAAAGCGCAGCTGTTGACTACAATAAAAAAAATAGTTTCCACAATGTTAACATGAAAAGGCTGTAAAGCTCACAAGTGTGTCATCACGACGTGACGTTTTAATAGTGGGTTCATGCTTTTGCCATTCTTACTGCACTAAACATGACAGATGTCAATGCACAATTTCGATTGAAAGAAATACTCAAATCATACTGTTTACGCCGCAATCTGTGATCCAAATATTAAGTGAATAATCCCACCATAAACTTCTGATTCAGTGAAAGGGTTTTTCAGCTCAGCTCAGTAACACGTTATGTTTAAGCGCACATTTTTTTCGGAACAGAACAGGAAGCAACTGCTGAATAATAAATACAATTTCCTGAATAAGCCGGAATGGCAATTGACGCTATTCAGTCGTTTAAGGAACCAGTTTATATACCTGTGAGTGAATAAAACAAACAAGTTCTTAATACTTTTCCTGATGTTCATCATTAACACGAACATCATTAAATATGAACTTACATTTACAAGCACTTGACATTGTACAAATTTGTACAGCAGTGTAATTTCACATTTTCATTTTACCATATAATATGTTTGCCTTGAATGTTTTAGGTGAATCTTATTCAAACATAAAGAGATAAACAGTGTTATTTATATCACCTGAGTCTATAGCTGCAAGCATGCCAGCGGGGCCGAAGCTTTTAGTAAAAAAAATAAATGTCTTGCAAAGCTTAGATTTATGTTTAAACTTTTGGTTCGTACATAATGACATAGGAAAAAAAAAGTGTATATACAGCCAGCTCCAAAAGGTTTTGCTTATAAATTTAGATTCATGGACAGAAAATTTGGTTAAAACAATAAGTAAATTAATCACACAGAGCAGCAATTAGATGTTTCTGTCATATTCAGCCAAAACCGGCAATATAATGTTCTAAATATGATCCTGTTAGTTGTGACAGTTCACTCTGTGGACAAAACAAACACGCCAGTCTTTCTTTCAACGCGGCTCAAAAGGTGCATTTCACAGCAACAGATTATAATCCATGTTGCTCCCACAGTGACTCCCATCTGTCCGTCATCCATGACGCTTTCATCGGGAACTAAGCTTTGAAGCTCGAGAACTGTCGTCTTAACGACACAACTTTGCTTCGCTGCTTGTGAATGTTCGGCGGAACTATTTCTCGTAGGAAACACCCTCTTCCCTCACGATGCCTCGCGCTTTGTTATTAACCAACATAGTGGCCTCCATAGTGCAAGCTGTTGTTTTCGGAAACACTTGCATCGCACCTGTGTTATTTCCATCTGTGAGAGTTAATGATATGATAGCGACGGAAGCTGAGCCCTGAAATTTTGATGGCAACCTTAAAAAAAGGCAATCTTACTGCTGCGTAAACATTAGTAACGTTGGGGAAGTGAGGAAAGTAAATGTTGAAGTTTTGAGAGTGAAATGCCTTCCTCCTCCTCCTCCTCTTCCTCCTCCTCCTCCTCTTGCTCGATATGATATCACACCACCCATTTTCAGCAACAGAGAGGCTGGTCTAGTGCCTGTGCTCTCCTCCATGCTGAGAATGTGGCTCGGAATTTTCCTGCCTGGAGAAAGCTGGGATGTTCCTGGAGAAAGTCTGGATTGAAGCATACAGCATGTTCCTTCATAACCCGCTTGCGCATCCCCGTCATTACTGATGGCGTCGCACATGTGCAGGTTCCCGGCGCCACGGCCGCCGGCGCACCCGCATACTATCCCTAATGTTGACTTTTAAACCTCGCTCGGATAACTTCGGGTGTTCCATTTCCTCTCTGGAGCCAAGACAACACGATGTCCATGATTTCCAAAAACGGTATCAAGTGTGGACTCATCAAACGGCAACGCGCTCAAGTGGGGTTTCAATATCTCTGGGTGAGTGGTGATATAAGATTTTCACTTTGCATTATAACAGTTTTTTTCCTCAGTTTTAAAACTTTTCTTTTGGGTACACAGTCTTCTGATGAAATCACGGGCTGCGGATGGTGAAATCCCTAAAATTGCAATTTTACGTCAAGAAACATCCTTAAGCTGTTGGATTATTCATCAACCTCCCGTCGTCCTTGTTTGTGAACCACTGAGCCTCTCATGGATGCCCCTGTCATACCCTGTCATGACATCATCACCTGTCACCCATTAACTTGTTTACCTTTGGAACATTCCGAGTGGGAGTTTTATCAACATTCCACATCTTTCGCTGTCTGTTGTTTCCCATGTCAAAACCTCTTTGGAATATTTAAGACACTGAGAAAGTTCTGCATTCATCGTTACAGATCTCGTCACACCTTTCGAAGGCGCGGCTGCGCCGGCACCAAGAAGCCGCTTGTCTATGGTGCTGAAAAGTAGACCATTCGAAAATGACCCCCAGACACGTTTTAATTTGTCTCCAGTTTGATTGTTCTTCAGATAGAACTTCAATTACATTGTGATTAGCCACAGAATTATATTTCATTAAACTTTCCCATTCCTTATTAAAATCCAGAATCTTTGAATATCTTTTTTTTTTTTTTTATGTAGATCAAACATGGGTGCTGCTGGACTCAGAGTATTTGCACTGGGGGCCTGAGGTTCCAAATTGCATTTGTTAGTTGTCGCATTCTGGACCACGATTGGTCCAGGGCGCTTGCTCCCGGCCGCTTTCCTCAGACTGTGATTTACGCAACGAGAGAAGAGAAACCTTTTATGCGGATGCATGTGTCAAATTCATCGCTCTGCACAGCAAACCTGCTTTGAGCACTTTGAACATTAAAAACATTTCACTTAGATGTGTTTGTTTGTTTTGTGCGTGTCATGCCTGAGACTGGCGTGCAGTTTCTACAGATCAGCGAGACAAGTCTGCGATTGTAAGAAGCTTCAAGGCTTTGAATCTGATATGTGTAAGTTCTCCTCCTGCTGAGCTTCACTGCTGCTGCTACGCATAAAGTGTAGTTTGCAGTAGTGAACAGTCGACCTCGTGCTTTCATCTTTGCAATCAGATGTTTTTTCTTGTACTGGTTCTGTCACCTGCATACACACACACACACACACACACACACACACACACACACATCAATATCGCAACTGTTATGCTCAAACAATTTCCATATTCAGCTCACTTTTTGATTGTCATGTAGTCTGTGATGTCAGGCTTATTTAAACAGATACGGCCAAATCTAAGAGCAACGCCGAGCAGCTGGCGTGGCGGCGTTTGGAAAGCTGAACTGCGCCGCGCGTCATAATCTTGTACAAACAGCATATTTATCGACACGCACATGAAGTTTTATCACAAACCTCCCACTGTTCCGAGCAAACCGAGGCGCTTGATATCCCAGCTGAGCTCCTCCTGTTCAAGTCCTCTTATAAGCTGGCTTTCAAAGTGCATCGCCTCACATTGAACAACAGTAACTTACATTTAGGGAAGGAACTTTGTGAAAATCCTCTTGACTGCTGCCAGAATATCCGACTTAAGATTTAAAAAATACATATGCTCAGTTGTCGGTCAGTGTTTGAGGAGGCCACCGTCTCCAAGCTGAACGGAACAAAGACAAGGAGGTGTCTCAACACGATCAGCAGCCTGCAGATGGAGGGTGTGGATTCCAGTTTTGACATGCAAATAGTCTGGTTCGAAAGTTGCTCACAGGCAGCCGTAAACCAGTTCTAAACCTTTAGCCACTCCCCTGCTCTCCGCTCCTCAGGGACAAGGTTCACGCTGACTAAAATCAAGATAATGACAGGGATGAAAAGGGCTTTGATGAACACTCCGGGATTAAACCGCCACAGAGGGTTCGCAGCGGTGCCGGGAAGCCAACGCAAATGATGCATGATCGTCCACTCGAGAAAGTATCAGGACATCTACGTTGCGCGCATAAATCAGCCGGATGGATGATTTGCGCGGATCTAGATAAAACCTAAATAAATCAGGCAGACTTTCAACTCGCCCCGGGATGTGGCCGCGCTATCAGGGGTCGCTCTCCAAACTTTGCTCTGTTTCAGACTCTGCAAGGGTGCAGCCAGTTGCCATCGGGAACATTTGGGGTGTTTTGTTTCCTCTCATTGTTTTGTGATATCTCACTTACTGCAGGGGCCTATAACTCAAACGTGTTACTCAAAATTTATTCATGCACTTTCCTGTGCCTGGAGTGGTCATCGCTCTCTCCAAGTCTCTTGGGAAACTATCTCATTATGCAACATTGGCTTTCTCAGAGGGGAAGTCTGCTGTCACCGAAGACAGGAGTCACCCAGCAAATATTCCCCTCGAGGGCTAAATGTATAGCACAAGCGCTTATATAACAGCTGGCATGTGTTTCCGCACACTTGAATCTTCAAAAACACGCATTTACCCATATCCATTTTGCATTTATCACGCCGCACTTCTCTAAATGGCAGTTTTCCAGGCGGGATAAAACGAACGTGTCCCATTCACTCACCCGACTGCACCCTCCCACCAGCCTCAACGCCGTTTCTTTTCAAATCCCGACGAAAAGCCTTCCTTTTCTAAAGGAACAGGTTTTTTTTTTTTCAAATAACACAGACGCCCTGTAAAGGAAGGACCTCAGTCGCCTCCACCTCCTCTGGAGGTGCTTTGGAGTGCGCGGGGCCTCTTTCTATGACTCTGCGCTGGCCTCTATCATCCACCGCGCCGTGGGCTGCTGAGGGGCAGGCGGCACTGACCCGGACATGAAGAGACTGAACAAGCCGGTCAGGAGGGCCGATGCTGCCCTGAGCCGCCTGCTGGACTCAGTGGAGGAGGCGGCAGTCCAGCTCTTCCTTCTATCACCATGTAAATATGTATACAAGCTGTTATTGTATTTTTTGTATTGTGTGCGCGCGCGTGTGTGTGTGTGCCGTTCCAATTTCTATGCAGATGAAGTTTCAAGATGTTTTAGTTTCAACGTTAAACACTTTAAACAATGTTTCTGTGAGATAGAACTTCAAATTTCATCCAATATTCTCGTGTCTACTGACTGCACTCCGTGTCATGTGCTCTACAAATTAATTCGAGTCAAATTTATTTTTGTAGCCCAAAAATCAGCAATCACCTCCCCTGAGTGGGATTTAATATGCACAGCGAGCAACGCGCTCTGTCATAGATCTCTTATCCCAGTGAGGAAAGACGCTTTGTGAATATACTTTACATGTGCTGCATAAGGTGCGTTCTGCTCTGTGACACTTTTTCTTTGACCACCGTTATGATTGAAAATACATATTCTTATGGTAAACGCTTCAGCTGCTGACTCGTGGACACTCATAAAACGTTGAAAAAAACTCATTCCGATAGCTGCAGCCATCGGGGAAACTATTCTTGAAAAGCATATCAGCTTATCGGTGGACCGTGGCTTTTATGGGACTTGATGCTGTTGTATTTCCTTTTCCCTCAGAAACCACACACAGGTTGTAACCGTAACTGCCTGAGTCAGCGTGGAAACCTGTAAACGAAAGCTGAAAAATGTCTCTGCAGGGTGAAACACGTGCAATCGAGAATGAGTTATGAGATATTGCTTGCTCTTTGATATTGGTATTTCTGGGGTGAGTTTGGTCCTTTTCAAGGTGCAATTGTTGGGCTACATTAAAAGTAATGAAAACACCTTCTATGATACATTTTTTTGAGATGAAATAGCCTCAAAAACCAGGATGAGGCACAAAGTGACACCAGGCTAAATGTCACTTTCCCACTGGCTTTACACACATACACACACACACACTATCATTATCATTACCAACAAATAATAATTTTGTTCACTTGTGTCTTTGTGTGTGATTTTATCTTGAATGCAGATACAGCCCATAAGATTTCAGTGCCGGTTGATCTGACAACGCAAGTAGCCAACCGTTAAGGCCAGTGGTCGTTTCACCTCTCCCTCCCCTCGTCGTGGATTTATGTAAATGTGCCATCTCAGCTTCCAGATTGGTGCCCTGGTCCCGGCTCCTCGTCTCTGATTGGCACGGCTGGGTTCAGCATCCCCACCGCTTGCTTCTGCTTGGCTTCCTGAAGATCCCACCGGCAATTACCAATCAGGAGGCAGTTTGTATTTGTGGGGCTGTATATTTCCGTCAGTGCGCCTCGCTTCTTGTGGTGTGTGGCTTCGATATCAACGATTCGTAAAAAACCAAAGACCGGGGTCAGAAACTGCTGATCAGTTTTGTTTCTCTCACACCCTTCACTTGTTAGTTTAATTCCTGTTAGACACACTACACAGATAGATAGGGGGGGACTAAATAAGTTCTTACTTCAGCCCACTCCTTTTCGGACATGTAAACCGACTGCTTATTGCATCCATGTTCGCTTTTGTTTTGTTTAGTTTTTTGTTTTTTTTCCTGTTGTTGTCTCTGTTTGCTAATTCTGAGGTTTTACACTTGTTTTATTGAAAATGTTGTTTTGCTTTTCTTCTGTTTGTTTATTTATTTATTTGTTTACATGTTCGAAATAAAGAAGAGAGAGAAAAAAATAGATAGATAGATATTTCATTTATCCTGAAGAACTCAAGGTAATAAATAGTTAAGAAAAAAGAGAAAAAGAGTGACAGTGAATAGCCAATGGTACTGAAGTAGAAGTGCAGAAATGAATGGAAAGTGCCTGCATGTGTGGGCCCTCACTCCACTCGCCCCTCATCTCCCTCCCCAGTGTTGCGGTGAAGACGCTGATGGCTCTTGGCAGGATGGACCTCCTGAGTCCACCTGCCTGTCTGTGAGAGCTGTGAGAGCAGCCGCCCACCGAATGAGCTCCTCTGCCGCACCACCAGTTCATGCAGTGGGGTGGCTGCTGGTGTCAGTGATGGAGAGCAGTTTGGGGAGAGTTCTCCTGTCAGCCACCAACATCACAGACTCCTGCTCTGGACCGACGACAGAGGTTCCCTTTTTTTGATTAGTTTGTCCAGCCTGTGTGTGTCCCTCTGTTTTGGTGCTGCCTCCCCAACACACCACCCCAAAGAATATCTGCAGCATTCTCCTGCAGCCATTAAAGGATGCCAGTCTCCTGAGGAGGTGCAGCCTGTCTGCACCTTCTTGCAGACGTGGTCGGTGTTAGCTGACCAGAGTTTAGAGCTGCTGTTCATTGAATTTCTGTTTTCCTGATGAGGCTTTGTTTTTCGTTCGGGTCAAACTCTGTTCTAGATAGAGAACTCTTATTCTTTGAGGAGTCCTCTTTTGGCTATATTTAATTCTTTGATTTAACAGCACCTAACGGCCCTTTTGCTTTGTAGTTTTTCCTCATCTCCTTTTGTTCAAACACGGGAACAATCAAACTGTTTTTAGCATTCAGCAGTTCAACATCTTGTTTTTATATTACTTCCCTTCCCTGCAACGAGCTGGGTTTCAACATAATTGGGGGCTCGTCCAGGATCAATCTGTTTCTGAAAATTGAACCTAAAATTGAATTATAATTGAGTGCTAAAGATTGTTTTATTGCTCTGCATTCGTATCGTTCTAGTAGTCTAATTCAGATACATCATCTACTATGTGTGATTTTGTTTTGGCTACTTTTATTGCAAACCCCTCCCCCAGTCTCCTGAATGAGTGCCGCAAAGATGACTTAATGCAAATTGCGAGTCACTTCGATTTCACATTTCCCAAGTCGATTTTGAACAGAAAGCTAAAGGCTATCATGGTGGAGAAGCGTTTGGTGTTGCCGGCAAAAGCCGGGACTGCATGTGAACGCAACTCTGGGCGAGTCTGTCAGCCCGCAGAGTGGGAGAGACCCCCATGATGCATCTGCTGGTGTCCGAGAATGCGATGAGGCCAGTCACAGCTGGAAATAAGAAAGCTGGGAACCGAGGCTGACAAAGCCGTCCCGACTAAGACAGCTGGAGTCGGAGTCCCGGAGAGAAACCCGGGTGTCGAGAGAATCTGCAGCTGCATTTATGCCTTCTTTTCCTCCCTCGTGTCACTATCGAATTGCTGATCGTAAGGATATTCATGAAACTGAGGTTGGCTTGTATTCTGGCACTTTTGAGCGCATAGCTTCGTCTTTGCGATGGCCTACTTATATTTGGCCATTACTCTTACAGTGTACACTTTATGGTAAGGCTCAGGAAGCTGCAGCCGCCCTATCTGTGGAGGATAGTTTAGATTATCACGCCGTTAAAACTGCTGTCCCATGCGCTTATGAGCTTGTCCCCGAAGTGCACAGACAGAAATTCAGAAAATGACAAATCAGACATATGTAGATTTTGCCAAAGAGAAAGCAGTTCTATATGATAAATGGAGCGCAGCCTGTCAAGCCACAGACTTTAGTTCTCTGCGAGAATTAGTTTTACCGGAAGAGTTCTTTATTTAAATGAACAGAGATTAACCACTCTTTCCGCTGCTGCCGGGTCAGCTGATGAATACGTATCCACAGAAAAATGCACAAGCACTGAATTCATTCCCTGGTTTACCCGCTAAATCACAAAACTGTTTCTACTGTCACAAACCCAGCCATGTAATTGCTAATTGTACATTGCTCTCCTCCTCCTCCCCTTCCCTGCCCGGTCCGCCTGCACCTACAGCACTGAGTGACGTGGCCTGGAGATGGTTACTGTTCTCCGGCCAGTCCATATACAGTGTTTGTGTTCATATAGAGTCAGAATTAATGACCGGATTTTTCCTGTCATGAAAGCTTTAGTAAAGTTTTTTCCACGTTTGGTCTTCCCTGTACAATCCAAAGTGACCAAGGTACAAACTTAAACAAGTGACCCAGTCACTGAATGTTCAGCATCACATTTCTAGCACGTTCCTTCACAGGGCGTGCTAGAGCAGTGGCATCAAGCATTGAAGTCCATACTCCGGAAATATTGCCTTAATAGGAAAAGAATTGGGACGAAGGAGTCCCATTCATAGTGTTTGTCGCCCATGAAGCTGTTCAAGAGTCACTTGGTTTTAGTCCTGCCCAGCTGGTTTTCGGACACACACCATGAGGTCCTGTAAAATTCGTATGCAAAAACTTCCTGGCATCGAAGACCCCTGCCAGGAGGCGCAAAACCCATGACGACACGCTGACTACGGTATAATCTAGCCCAACACAGTTCAGCACTTATAGTCACTGAGTCAACTGATTCCTTTTCTGACGATGGGCTGGTGATGCACTCCTTTCACACGCGGTGCTCGGTTGCCAAACTCAGAGATGTTGCGAATCCTGCTGACACCTGTCAGCTCAGCAACAACGGTGATGTCCTTAATTCAATGGACCATTTTCTCTGCCTGTTCAATGATGCACATCTCCACCCGGTGGAGTTCCCTCTGTCTGTCAGAGGCCCAATCTGATGGTTCCCATGTAAAGTGAATGCGATCACCAAAACAGACTCCTATCCACTACCAAGGATGGAAGATTGTATAGACAGTTTAGGCACTGCAAACTATGTAACAACACTAGACCTGCTTAAAGGTTACTGGCAAGTACCACCAACTGATGGAGCATCCAAAAATTCTGCCTCCGTGACACCTGACTGTTTTCTCGAATACACTGTGATGGCATTCGGCACGTGTAGCGCACCCACCACACTTCAGCGACTAGTAGATTCAGTCTTGGCAGGGTTAACCGATCGCAAAGCCAAGCTCGATGACTTAATTGTCTTCACCGCTACTTGGGAAGAGCACATCAAACCGCTGGAACAGGTGTTCGCGCGTCTGTCACGTGCATCACTCACACTAAATTTAGCTAAGTGTGACATCGGAAAAGGCTCGGCCTCTTATCTGGGGATGCAGGTTGGCCAAGGCTTGTTGAAGCTTAAAATATCTGCCATGAAAGAATTCCCTGTTCCCACCACCAGGAAAGCCCTGCGCAGCTTCCCTAATATGGTGGGATACTACAGGAGCTTTTGCCATAAGTTTTCTACCGTCGTACAACCTCTTACTAATTTGCTTAGCCCTGAGACTGAATATGAGTGGACCTCTGAGTGTCACATAGCTTTTGAAAGTGCAAAAACTCTTCTTTGCAGTGCACCAGCTCTCACCATCCCCAATCTTTCTCGGCCCTTCAAATTGGAGGTTTGGCACCAGTGCTGCGGGTGCTGGCATGCTTCTCCTGCAGGAAGATGTAGACGGGGTCCACCAACCGGTGTGCTATTTTTTTGTGCAAATTCAGTAAGTATAAATCTAGATATAGCACTCTGGAAAAAAAAGACACTTCCTTTGTTGTTGTCTTTCCAGCACCTGGAGGTATATGTGGGGTCCAGCTCTCTGGTCTGCACAGACCACAACCCACTTGTGCCCTTGTCGCATATGCATAATCATAATCAACGTCCTATGCGGCATTGACCGCGCAGAACTAGAAACTAGAAATACGCCACAGGGGTTGGGGCCACTGGTCGTTTCACCTTCCTCCCGTCATTGTGTATTTAACCTATCTCATATGTAAATGTAGATTTGCCTGTATCGGCTGGGCCAAGGAAGCTTCCACCTTCTTAGGAGACTGAGGTCCTTTGGAGTGTACGGGGCTCTTTCTATGACTCTGTGTTGGCCTCTGCCATCCACCACACTGCGGTCTGCTGAGGGGCAGGCAGCACTGACCAGGACAGGAAGAGGCACACACACACACACACTGACCACACTGCTAGATTCCTACATGCAAATTAGGAGTGCAAAGCTTTTTTTTCTTCAGGCAGAATCTGTCCCCCATCTTGTAGCACCAGACTTTGAAGAAGTATAATCATCACCAACAAATAAGAATGATTTTTTTTTCATTTGTTTTTTTTTTTTTTGTGTGTGTGAGATTGTGTTTTTGTTTTGAATGCAAATACAGTCCATAAGATTTCAGTCATGGTTGAAGTGAGAACGCATGTAGCCAGTGGTGGTGACAGCAAAAAATGCACTTTAAAACGACATTTAAATGAAGAAGTCAGGCAATAACTGGCCTTTCCCATCATTCGGGGAGAAACAGCAATCTGCCACATTCAATTCAATTCAATTTCAAGTGTTTATTGTCATATGCACAGTGAAGGAAACGTGTTTTCCTGCATAATGAAATTCTTTCTGTGCTGACCACAATAACTGCCGAACAATATTGAGACTAACTGGGTAAATGATGATGCAAAAATAAAAGCAATTTAAAGAAAGAAAAGGCAGCACGTGAAGAATAGAAGAAAGAAACATTTGCATTTCTTTCAAGTGCTCCCAAAGAACAGATCTGAGTTGTCTCTTATCCCACAAATACAGCTAATTGGAATGACGCTGGGCTCATCCATTCTTATTCGAGATGCACTGAGTCACATCCCATCCTGCTAGTTAAGCTGCATTGTTTCCCTCATGCTTTACTGATAGCAGTTGTATGATGTGTTTACGGATGCGTTCTTTCACAGCCACTTTGCAGACGTCACGTGATTGTTGCCGCACAACCAATTTCCCTCATGGGCGCAACTAAAGCGTCAGTCCGTCTGTCAATGTTATTGAGTTATTGCTTGGTGGAAGAATTGAAGTAGCAGCCTGTCGCCACCAGTTCCTCTTTTACACACTCGCACACTCAACAACAACAGAGAGAGAGAGTCGCGATCATCACCCAAGATAGAAAAATTGAAGGTGGTCAGGAGTCAGTAAAGTGTTCTTAAAAAAAAAAAAAACAGCTCCATT
>CAAKHG010021532.1:24467-35405 GCA_901007715.1 Dactylopterus volitans
CCCTCATGGGCGCAACTAAAGCGTCAGTCCGTCTGTCAATGTTATTGAGTTATTGCTTGGTGGAAGAATTGAAGTAGCAGCACTCAACAACAACAGAGAGAGAGTCGCGATCATCACCCAAGATAGAAAAATTGAAGGTGATCAGGAGTCAGTAAAGTGTTCTTAAAAAAAAAAAACAGCTCCATTCAGCCTCCAGCAGAGTAAAACTGTCTTAATGAAAGGCTATTGGGTTTTTTATTTATTTTATTTATTTAGCTTCTCATTCCACTCTATCAGAGGACACTGATTTGAACAGTGATGAGATGAGAGAAACTCAGGCTGCTCTGCCAAGTCGCTGAGCTGTGTCAATAAAATATTAATATACGAGCAGTCCGCTTTAATTTGTGCATATCTGTTATTATCAGCGTTACCATCCTCAGCCAGTTCATTAATGACAGTCACAAATACAGTATAGGGCAGTTAATTTCCTCCTTTCCTGAGTGTCCTTTTTTTGTGTTTGTATCAGGGAAATCAGGTCAGGAAATGAAATCACCGTTGTCCCCTATGGTGATAACGGCAAAGTAGTTGAATGAGATTAAACGTGTATGCAAAAGTAGATATTTTGCGATGGTTGCAGCATTTGATTTTGGGCCCTGCGCATCTAGATATCCCATTTTGAAATTATGTTAATGCAATCATGATACTGTGCCGTGCGGAGGCGTGACTAGTGACATGGAGACATGTTCCTTTATCAAGCCTGAAACACACCTGTAAACAGCCACAGTAAACAAGATATCTGCACCATTGTTAGCGCTGCGTCTTGAATCTGGGTGTGTGCGTGTAGATTAGGTAACACATGTTCGGTCTCAGGGAGTTTCTTTTCCTGTGGCAGCCTCACAGTGAGTCACCCTTCAAGACACACGATCCCTCCTCCATATCGTCACCACCTCCCCAGGCTGTTCTTGGCTCCTGCCAGCATGTCTGAGCTAGTTTACTGACAGGTTGTGTGGAAAGCTTCTCATCGGCTAAACGCCGCACTGACGGCATGACAGCGGGTGAAGCGCGGTTTAGCGGGTTTGGACTGTGGGAGCAAATATTTCTGAAGAGTCTGCCTTTGATTGATCTTATTCAGACGGTGGAGCAGAGTGACGCAAGGGTGGAGACGCAGTATCGTAATTGTCTAATGTCTCGCACATGGATCATCATGAGATAATTGCCTTTGTGCTCAGAATGCTTTGTGCTCACGTTTCTGCTATTAAATTTCACCAAAAAAACAAAACAAAACAAAACAAAACAAAAAAAAACTGAATACCTTCGCTTTGAAAACAACAAAATCCAGTGTGGAGGCCATTAATCATGTTCATCTGTCCTGAATGATATTGTATGACAAAAGGTCAGCGTTATTACTCATTATTTGGTTTCTTCTTCCACACCGCTCTCCGTTGAGCAGAAGACGAGTGAAGAATTAATAAAAAAAAAAAGCCCCTTATTTGGTGTTTCTCTCATTCAGAGTGTTGATTTGTGACAGCAGTCGCAGCTCATGCTGTCAGACTACATTGTTCCCCAGCTGAGAACATTTGTCAGCGGCGGAACATCAAAGCACAATCTTAACCTACATGGCTCTGCTAATACCCAGACAGAATATTTAATGTCCTGTGTTATAATTATATGAAGAAAAAAAAAAGTATGTATGGATGAAACAACACGCTGGAGACCACAAAAAAAAAAAAAAAAACAGGTACAAGTGTTTGTACTTGTTCAGCAACCGCGCCACCAATACATCAGGGCGCCGACAGCGTGAGTGCCTCTTCAAGAAAATGAAACAAAAAAAAGAAAGAGCCATTCTTGTCTCATAGTATCAGAAACCGCTTTTCAGTGTGGAAAATCTTGAGCAACCAGTTGGAGCAGAAACTGCAACGACTGCGAGGCGCTGTATGCCGCCGAGTCCCTCAGATCTTGCCCACACTGCGTCTAGCAGCAGTTGTTTCAGATGTGCGGTCGGGGCCGTGGAGGGAGTCGGCGGGCTGCATTATCTCGTTTGTCTCCATGTGTGTTAGAGAGGATCAAAAAAAAAAAAAAAAAGCGGTTGATATATTTCATTGGTCATTTTGCAGGCTGAAACTGCACAGGGTTATGACCAGAATTGTCTTTTGGCAATTTTATTTATATGCATTTATATGGTTGATAATGATAATAATAAAAAAACAATAGGAACTCCTCTCAGTGTCACCCAGTACTATTCAACAGCACCGCAAATTACAGCTTGAACTCAAACAACACCTCTCTCAGCCGAAAGCATATACTTCACGCAGTATACAGGATGACGCCAGGGGAGAGGGGAGCGTTGAATGCGGGGCTGTTACACCGTATTTAAATGGTAACTGTTCCCCGTGATTTGGCAACTGAATGTAAATGAAACCTGCGTACCAGCCCTGGTTCTTTGCACAGAGTTCAGTCTGTTCGTGGTTTACTTTCACATTAAACCTACTGGGTTTTGTTTTTGTTTTTTTCCACATAACTCAAAGACGGTGAGGGTGTAACCACCACACTGATGTTCGCTATAAGCGAGGACACTGCTGACGTCTCGATGGCCGCCCTCTTCTGTATCATCTTTATTTATCTGCTGCCCTTTGTTGAGCTGTGAATTCTTTGATTCTGATCTCTGTACATAAAACGGCTACCTCACAACAAAGCTTGTTATCACAGCCTGTGTCGCGCACTGGAAAGTCCAATTAGGCAATGTGATCTGTGATTATGGGCAATAAAAATAAGACTGATTTGATGTTTTACTTCAGTGACCCCGTCTGAATGATCCCATTCGACACCCAGCTCGATTATCATTGTGATTAGCAGTGCTATTATTTGTCTTATTTTAAAATGTGCATTGTGCAGCAATTTCGTGTTCTCAGTCGTCCTGCTCTTGGTTTCTCAACCAAACGAGCGGAGGCAGGCAGCGGCCCAATCAGAGTCGAGTTCTGTTCAAGGTTTCTTCCTGTTATAGGGGAGAGAGGTTTTTTTTTTTTTGTCTCCATCTCCATCAAGAGCTGGCTTGTGATGCAATTGTTAGGTCTCTGAAATGTCCAGAAATAACTGGATACAATGACTGAATTAAAATGAATTGCTAGAGCACTGCTGAAAGGGCTGTCACGCAAGAGAAAACCTTCCTCTGTTGAGCTGTACAATTTGTAGCAAAATATGACAAGCTTCATATCTATACATATTCTTCCAAAATAAAAGTGAAGTATAAAATGTTTTATTCTAATTGCTGGAAGTCCTATTTCACCCAAATGCAAAGAAAAAGTTGGAATTAGGAGACAAAAAAGACCTCCTTGTCGTGTTTATCCTCTTTGTTTTTCCTGAGTGTTTTCTAAGACGAGGTGTGACGCCAACTATTGAAAACCACTTATGTCGTGTTTCAAGGACACCACATTATTTTAATTTTGAAACAAAATATGGAAATGAAGTAGCTGCCCTGTAAATCACACGCACAGAAAATCCCCCCCAAAAAAACAGACATCAACTAGAAATACCTTCCCACAGCCATTCCATCCTAAGCTGTCCAGAAAGTACTGTATTTATATGTAATATACATTGAGGCCTTTGAAGGAATTGTATTCGATATATATAGAAAGTTTTTAAAGTCTAACATGTCATAATCGGAGAAGGTAGAGAAATGAGCGAAATGGGAGAGAGGTCAGAAACAGAATCCGAAGCCCCTCCTTCACTGCCACGAATGCTCCTGAGCGTGACCTTAAACCCCCAACAGTTCCAGCGGAGCTGGCACAAGATCAGACCGAGGTTGGACCAGGCACGGTCCAGGTGCAAATGTGTCCCTGAGCAGGTGACAGCTAAGAACTCGAATAAAACTGTGGCAGCAGCTCGGGGCGCTGCTTAAGCTAGCTACTTCATTTCAGCTAATTCCGTGAAAAGCTCCATGCGCGGAGTGATCAGAAAGACCACTCATGGTGCCATCTGTGACGTTGCACGCCCCTCTAATTGCTCACGAACGAAAACGCGGCGGTGAGGAAAGATGTCGAGCACAAATACAAGACTGATTCTAAGTGTCGCAACCAGGCAAGTGCTTCCTCTATGATGGGATGGCAGGAGAGATTCACTGAGGACGACTTATCGTCTTTGCCAAAAGAACAACGCCTCCTATAGATAAATACGTCATTTCATCTGTTTGGTTCAAAACTGAACAAAACGTTTTCATTAGATAGACACATATCTTTCCCTCTACGCATTTATTTGTTTCTACGGCAACATTTAACCCTGCCTGTCTGATTAGCGGGCTCAAATTATTTGATAACACACTGGCAAACTGTACCGCTAATATGATTCATTGTTCCTTAACCCATGCACGGATCATCCCGGGATAATTTCCTGTGGTTGGCATTAGCCAGTTTCTGCTTTTCTTACCGCATCAAATAATAGGAAATATGTAAAAAGCAACATGACCTTGAAAATGATATCTGCAGAGGTGGTGGCTATTAATTATGCTCATCTGTCATCAATTATATTGTGCGACAAAAGTCAGTGTGGCTGTGATTAGCAGTTATTTGATTTCCTCCTCCACACGACTTTCAATCGCGTACACGTTGGAATAAAAAGAAATTATTTGGTGTTCCTCTCATTCAGGGTGTTGCTTTCAAACAGCAGTCGCAACTCCTGCTGCCAGTGTTCACCGTTCCCCGGCCGAGAGCACGCGGTCAAGAGCAGAATACCAAAGCACAGTCGTAACCTGCGAGGCTCTGCTGATGCCCATACAGAATATTTGAGTGTTTTTTTTTTTTTCTCCCTGTGTTCCGGTCACATCAAACGCTCCATACCGTCTATCCTGAGGCAATGCTTGCAAAAGATTATGTATTTTGATTCTGTGTTACTCATTCCCAAATAAATGTTTGTGATGTTACAACGTCCCGAGCGTCAGTTTATCCTGGAGCCTGAAATATTGTTTTCATGAGGATGATGAATCCGATTCAGAACATTTTATTAGTCCCAGGGGGGCGATTGGCTTTACAGTCAGTCCTGTCCATAGCAACAACATAACTATTAGAAGAACAAACAACAAGGAACATTTAATATCTTTATCATCTCATCATTCATTTACAGTTTATTGTGCATTTAGCTGCATGATTGCAGATGGGACGAAGGAGTTTGCATAACGGTTTGTTTTCCGCACCGGCAGATAAAACCGCCGACCTGAGGGCATGGCTACAAACCCGTTCGCCAAGCGCATGATCAGGGTGGGACGGTATCCCATCGGCTTTCTGGACCTGTTCTTTTCCAGAGAGAGCAGAGGTCCGTTAGCCGGACACACCAGTCATTTCTGAGCACACTGATGTCATTCAGAGACTTCTTATCTTTCACGGATCGACCACCGAACCAGCAAATAAAAGAAAAGGTTGAAAGACTCTCACTAAAAGGTTTGATAAAAAGTGCCCAAAATATTTCTGCGGAAACTAAAATAGTTGAGTTTCCTCGGCAGATGGATTGTTGGCTTGCTTCGGACACCTCCACCATGGAAAGTGCTCGGTTTGGGGTCGAAACCGGATCTTCCAAAGTCTATGACGATTACTTTGGTTTTAGACACGTTTAAGCGATCATCGCACCCCCTGACAAATTCAGGGAGGGCACAACCATGATCCGACTGGTGGCCCTGAAGGAGAAACAGAAGGACTGTTGAAGAGGAAGCTGTTTTCCTGAGGGGATCTGCAGCTGTCTGTGTGAAGGATGCTGCGGTCTGCAAAAGTGCTAAATTAGCGATGAAATCTGATCAGGTAGCATAAAATGAGAGGCTAGCCTTCCAGCGGAAATATGAGGCTGCATCTTCTCAAAAGCAAAGCTAAAATCAGCAAATAAAAGTCCAGCGTGGGATTTAGGTTGTTCAAGATGCTTGTGCACTCTGTCTAAAATGAAATGCTTGGCATCCTCCACACCCTTACCCGGATGAACTGTAGTGGATCCAAGTTAATGAAATAATTTCATCCTTTTTTTGAAGCTTTTCATCACTCAGGAGGTAAGTGCTATTGGCCTGTATTTGTTTAGTTCTTTGGGGGGTTTTTTGGTTTGGGGGATGGGAATTATAATTGATTTCTTTCTCCACTGGGTATCTGACCTCTGTTTGCACAGATTTGAAGAAGGATTGAGATTTCCCCAAGCTGGACAGCACAATGTTGAAGTGTGCGCCCGCATATGGCGTCTGGGCCAGCAGCCTTCCTTATTTTTGTTTTTTGTTTTTTTAAACAGGGCAATTACTTGTACTTGGGCTATCTCGATGTCATTTCGGGGTGTCAGTGACGCTCTTTACTTGGGGACATCATCTGAAAGGGGTCTTTCAAATCTGGAAAAGAACAGGTTTAAAGCATCGTCCACACCTGTTATCTGGTATCGTTTGGTGTGCTCTGTTATCAAAATCTGTAAAATATGAATATTGAGATATTAATGATTACTGTAAAAGAATAATAGGGTTTAGTTTACATTAAATCCACCTCAGGGCACCAGATAGCCAATGTTACAAATCAGTCTGAAGAAAGTTATTCCGTTCACACGTAAGTTGATTGACAATTAAGTTAATAACTATAATCAAATTACTTTATTAAGTGAGATTTGGAGTTCAAGCCAGGATGGCCGCTAAGGCTGACCAACATGATGTGGAGGAAGGAGAACGAGGGTGTGACCCTTTGTTCAATGTTGAGTCACAAGATATTCAAGTGACCAATCAAATGACTAATGACAACAACACCAAGCTCGAGTAACACAGACACTGGCAAAGTTGATAAGTTCTATGCTTAGTCAAGCATATGAGGTAAGTTAACTAGGCCCAGAATGTTACCAGGTCACATGAATGAGAAAGATGCCGTCTAATGTGCCGGTTTGCCGGTCCTGCTGTTTGGCTGATTGCAAAGTCCTGTGGTTGCACAGTTCAGTTGATGTCGTGTCCGGTTGGTTGTCCTTGTCGAGTGAAACTGTGGTCCTGGCCTCCTTGGCTGGTTAAAACTCAACTTTATGTTGTGCCAGTGGTGCCCGTCGCTACCAAGGCTTGGTCCAGTGGAGGCCTCATGGAGGGGTGAAGCAGCACCAGCAGCGGCAGCTGAGAAGCTGCTGGAGAAGAGATTAAGAGGAGAAGAGAAGAGTGGGAGGAAAAGGGTGCTTCTCCTTTATATATGGCCTAGTGACCTCAGACGTCCCGGCCATACAGCACCCAATGGAAGCTGGAGTTTTCACACCCAAGTGTGAAAGTCCGAGGAATGCTGGGAGATTGAGTTCAGTGGCTCTCTTTTGTTTGGAGAGCAAAGGAAGCCATGCAGTCTTGTCCTCCATTTTGTATGGAAAAGGGCCCAACTCCGTATTTTCGCCTTTCTTATTTCATTTTTTACTTCCCCGGAGATGGCTTTCTTTTCCAAGGGGTCCCTGTTGTGAAATGTCTTTTTCTTTTTATTGATAACACTTTTCAATTCTTTAGTTACCCATAGCTTGTTGTTAAGGTAAATAAAAACTGCCTCAATACAGAAATGTATGAAAGCGGACTGTTTCAGTCAGTTTATTAATGTCAACACCAGCCAGTCGGTACATTCCAAGCATCCCTGGAGGGAGGATACACTGTCGTCCGACCAGATTTTCACCGTTTTCTCCTCCCGACTCAGACGCGTGATGGCGGTTGTGTACACAGGCATTAAACACACCCTGTTGCGGTGAGAAGCACCAAGAGACGGCACGGGCATGGATCCGTATGCTCCCTTTACTGATCCATCGCAAAGATCTATGACAGCGGCCTTCTGTGTGGTAGCACAGGTTCCACACTGCGCACGGGCTCAAGGAGTTTTATCCGAAGCACAGTGGCTGAAATCCCCCCAGATGAACTCGGGTGCCTCCTGGCAGGCGTCCTGCAGCCGTTGAGTGACGTCAGCTATCAGCTGAGCAGCAGCTGACGCGTTTGGCTGGCGGGTGAATACACACTAGTGTGTAAAGCAGCTGCTGAAACTCGCGAGGTAAATAAAACGGACGGAGTGGCACTGTCAGCAGTTCAATGTCCGGAGTGCACACCGGTTCTCTGATCACAACAGTGTAACAGTACCTTTTGTTTATGTAGAGGCACACGCCTGCTCCGCGACTGATGCAGGTCACGGAGAAGTTGACCTCTCACCTTTTGGATTCTGCAAATTAAACACGATTCTGGCGCTAAACCTCACGTCACTTGCCAGCTGGCCAGAAGCCAAAGATCTCTGATTGCACAATTGAGGATTGGCATCTTTCCTTCGGCCATGGGGTTGGGACGCTTCCAAAACATCCCAGAGGAGTCTAGACTGTGTGAGATGTGTGAACTCAATGAAAATGAAAACAAAATCTCACTTTCTCCTATACTGCCCTAAATATGATGACCTGAGAATAGCATGGGTCCTAAAGCTAATTTCCCTGAGGGAAACCCTCCCCAAGGATTAATAAAGTATAATTGAATTGAACTAAACATCATGAGGTATTTTGGCGCTCTGATTACATCAAACTAGAGTGGCTGTGCACTCACGATCCATTTGGCTGTGCTGGTTATGTTGTCAAAGCTCGGAGGAGAAGGCAGGATGCTCTGTTTAATTGATTGCTTCATTGATTGCCACTTATTGGACTGACAAAGTTCGGATGACATGTTCGGTTGTCTCATGCTAAATGTTTTTGGTAAACGTTTTGTTATTATTGCTGCATCCTGGTCGCGAATAGGAAAAATTGTAGATGTGGTGCCCATAGACTATATATTCATTCATTCATTAATTCATTCATTCATTTATTCACTAAATGCCATTTCACAGTTTTATCCTTTTTTTCTGAACATCATACCACGTCATAATCGACAGATGACATGGAGAGTTATGGCTACAAATGTGTTTTATGAGGTCACAGTGTCCTTGACCTTTGAACATCAAAATGTAATGGGTTGATCCATGAGCCCGATTTGACCTTGTGTCAGATGTGAAAACCTCCCCTTCGAGGCATTTCTGAGACATCACATTCACAAAGCAGGAACACACTTGAGGACACAGTGATCTTGACGTCTGACCTCTGACCAACAATATCAAATCAGTTTATCCTTGATCCCATGTTAATATTTGTTCCAAATTTGAAGACCCCCCACCCCTGCAGCAGCCCCTGCATGGATTTCCCATGGCAAATTGGTGAAGGGTCAGACAAAGAATGGTCCATAAAGATGCATTAGGGAAGAAAAACCTCAAAGTGGCCAGCGTGCCCTGCCCGGAGAGTTACCCGGGCCCCCCCCCCCCAGGAGCCTGTTAGCCGGGCCTTCGCCCATGGGTTCCAGCCTGAGCTAGATACACGGCTGGCCACTGCTGCCCCCGTGACCCGGACCACGGATGAGCGGAGGAAGACAAGACCAGACCGGACTACAAAAGACAAAGTCAGTAAAAATAGGAATTGAAATGTATTATCATAAAATTCATATTTTCTAGGTATGGAGTATGTCAAAGTATTTAAGGGATATTGTCTATATATACCAGAGAATCCCACAAATGTCTAATATTTTCTCTTTTTATTTATGTTCACACAGCCGCCAGGATCTGCCATGCACGAGTAAACAACGCCGCGGTGACCCCTTCTTTGTTCTCTTTGGCTGTAGTTGTACTCACAATTAAAAAATGGCCACACGCCACCATCACATGGCTGATTGGTTGGTGGTTGCTGTCGAAATGCCAGCCTTTTTTTTTTTTTTAAACCATCCGACGTAAAAAGAATTGCGATTATCCTGAAATCCTGAGACCTTGCCAATCAGATTGCTGAGTTATTGCTATCACTTACTTTGAAATGTTGGAAATATTCATGTTTTCCCCTAATAGCTTTGGTGACCTCCCGTCTCATCATTTGTTTGAAGCTCAGTATGATTAAATAGCCACGGCACCTTTTGCAGCTTTAGATGTTTGCTTTAGAAAAAAGAGGCCCAAAGTCAGCGTGAGCTCGCCTCATGTAAATACGTTTTATTTTGTATATTCTAAAAAACTGTGTGCTTTAATCCATGTGAAAGTTAATAACTTAATCCCGAGGTATGGCCAGGCATGACTTGAGATAATGTTCTCTCGACAGAAACTGACGCAGTTGTTCCCAGTCAATAAGCGCTGATCCCTGCATTCCATTTGCATCTCGAAAACAGATTGTCATGACAATCGCAAAGACACTCCATTAGCCAGGATGCTGTGTAAAAATCGAACGGCTGCGTGCAGTCGGGGAAAAACCAGAAACTCGCCGGGGTTCACGCGCGTTACCGCGCCAAGCCCACTTGATCGTGTCTGCAGTAGCTGCTCGGAAAACCGCCTCCCGCTGGCTGATGGGAATCCTCTCTTTTAGATTGAAATCTAAGAGAATTTTTCAATGTCAATTTGGCTCTGTGAGAGACCGAACCTCATGTGCGTGCGTGCGTGCGTGCGTGCGTGCGTGCGTGCGCGCGTGTGTGTGTGTATGCTCAAACATAATCGATGGCTTTTATCAGAGGAGGGAGCTTAACACTTTCATGTTTGTTGCCTTGGCAAACACTTTCAATTAGTCAGTTTTGTGTGTGTGCTTGCGTACATGCGTTTGTGCGTGTGTGCGTGTGCGTGTGTGTGTGTGTGTGTGTGTGTGTGTGTGTGTGTGCGCGCGCGCGCATGTGTGTTTATCCTTGGATATTCAGCGGGTGATTCTTTGGCTTTGTTGCTGTCCTCTCTAATGTGTCTCCAAGTGTTACTAATTCCCTAATCGCGCTCTCTGGATGGAGCTGTTGCCAAAACTTAGCAGACAACTTGGCTGCAACTTCCCCCCTTTCTATTTTTTTTTTTTTCTTCAACCGTGCCTTTAAAATCCGGAATGAACGAGGGAAGATGAAGAATCACACTTCCATTCTTTTGGGAGACGAACGGGGAATGAAAGTGAAAGTGGAAGTGGCAGCGGTGCATTCACTGACCGGTAGGGAATTGGAACGTAGTG
>CAAKHG010021532.1:35608-47040 GCA_901007715.1 Dactylopterus volitans
TTTTTTTTTTTTTTTTTTTTTTTTTTTTTTTTTTTTTTGCCACGTCGCCTCAGACTGAATCCAAATGCTGCAGCAGCGAGTTATCTACATTTTCAAGTGGGTGCTGGCTCCAGCTTTGGGGAGTCACTGCTTCCTGTTATTTTTCATGGCTTCTCTCTGTCGGTCACTCTCCTGCTTCATAAGCCCTGAGCAGGCTGACGGGACCTGCAAGTAAACTCGGGATGGCTTATTCGATAAACTGGCCTTTTCCTCAACAGCAAACACGAGACACAAACGGTACTTTAGTTTTGTTTCGTTTTTTTGTTTGTTTGTTTTTTCAAACTTTTTGACTCACACAGCATAAGAGAATACAATATTCCCAGCGTGGATGATGTGGACATGGCAGAGGTCGGGTGTGCGCTTCACTCAGAAGCAGATGTGTCACTTTGATATCATTGAATATCAATTAATAACCATGTAGATAAAAAAAATGAACAAAACTGAGATGAGCTGTCTCAGAGAAACGACAACTGATTTACAATATGTCACCCTGATGAAATGTTTCAAAACTACCTGCTCAGATATTTTCAACGCTCTCTTAACTGTTGTAAGCTGGGCAAATTAATGTTAAATGTTGTAATGGAAAAGTTTGTCTGTTTCCTGTCTGCTTTTCTCTACACACTTTTCACTGATGCGGATGTGAGTATTGTGTGTTTTTCATCTCATGAAAGGCAGAAAAAGTCACCTGCAGTGTTGCACATAAACACACTGACCATGCTGACCCAACATTTGGAACATACGCACTGTATAGATATAATATACCAAAGATAGACTATTTGTATATGTCTAGATCGGGCGTTGGAAACCGCTCCACAGTCAAAGATGACAATAAATAAATAAAGAATTTATAAATAATGAATACAATAGATAAAAAGAGCACCATTCAAAGGTAAGTTCAAGCAAGTGTCCAAACCTGGGGGCGCCACAACTTCAAAGGCAGTTTCTTATATTTTCGGGGCCTGACCAGAGCAAAGCTCCCCTCCGTGGACCATCAGCTTACCATGGTGGAGGGTTTGAGTGTCCTAATGATGCTGGGAGCTATGTTGTCAGGGGCCGCAGCCCCTGCAAGGGTCTCCCATGGCAAATTGGTCGTGGGTGAAGGGTCAGATAAAGAATGGTCCATAAAGACTCATATGGGAAGAAACACCTCAAAGGACCAGCGTGCCCTGCCCGGAGAGTTACCAGGGCCCCACCCAGGAGCCTGTTAGCCGGGCCTTCGCCCATGGGTTCCGGTCAGGTCCAGCCTGAGCTAGATACACGGCTGGCCACTGCTGCCCCCGTGACCCGGTCCATGGATGAGCGGAGGAAGACGAGACCGGACCCACCAATAGCGTGAGGTCTGTATGCATCGGAGCGAATCTTGAACCAGATTCTGATGATTATGAGGAACATCGTCCTGTTTGACTGAATGATGACATCTCCTGTGCTGTGGTCCAGGCACTTAGGGGGGAATTTTCATCAAAGCATGTCAGGGGAAAAGCTCGAGCACGGTAATACTATTTTCTGCTTGGAGTCACAAAGCTGCACATCTCATACTTCTTTCTATTTCTTGGTCAGAGTCGCCGTCCAGCCAGAACCGATCAATCGTGCTAAAAATGAAACTCCCGCAGACTCGTCAATTTTATTTTTTTTCCCCTTGCAGGTTAAAGATGCCACTTTGTGAGTCAAATAGAAGCTAATCAGGAATCAAACTACACAGGATACCATCCAGGGGATTTCAAATGAGGTGCCAATGAGTCCTATCCAGCAAACTGGATGAGTCATTCGTGTCATAATGACTTAAAAATTCCATTTCTTCATAATGAAAGATGTTGAGCATTGTCCAAAAATATTTTTAATCTGCAGCTTCAGTACAAAACAACTTCGAAATGTTGGAAAAATTAAAAGAATATCAAGATCTCGACAATCTTTTCAAATCTTTTCCTTTTTTTTTCCAAATGCGTGACATCGAGGTGTTGAGAGTTTTGTCATCTGTTTTGTGAACGGATGCTTCACAATGTACAAATTCATGAATTCTCCCCGAGAGGCACCAAAACACGTCCGTCTTTTCAATGCCGCCGACACGTGAATGATCGTCCTTGCGCATTGCTTGCAAAAATGCACAGCTCTCTTATGGCTGTCACATCCAAGGTCGTGTCATTAGCTGGGGTTGTGTTATTGTACCGCTGATTTCTCCTGCCTGATTATCGGTCCAGGTTCTGCGTGCGTTCCACTGTATCGCCGTGAGGTTCCCAGCAGGACGTGGACCCTGTGAGTGCAGCAATCACCCGCACACTTTTAACTGCTGTTTCTCCGAGTGCTTGAGTGGCCGTCTCTTTGAGGAGCCCAAATCAGGTGAGTGATTAGGAGCCATTTAAGAGCAGACATCCAAGCCATTTATCTCCAGTTTTCTGGGTGTTTTTTTTTTTTTTTTGAATATGGAAATGTACAACATAAAGTAGTCGGGGAATGTTGGAAGTGAAGTCTTTCGTTGTATTTTATAATCTTAAATCTTCAAATAATTTTACCCTATAACATTTGAATTTTATTCTCTTTGCATTAATTGCAATTTTAGCCAGTCGGGACCTGGTATTGTGCATGTTGGTTCACAGGAATGGTGCTAAAAAGCTAGCGCCCGTCCGTCGTTTCTGATAATATCACTTTATTCCTCGGGGGGGCAATAGTATTTGTTGAAGTATAAAGAAGCTCTACTTGTATCCCTCTAAGGAGAAACACACCCTGAGACTGTGAGACACTTTCGCGCTGATGGAGCTGTGCGAATATGAGTGGGAGCACCTTTAAGGGGGAGCTCAGTGCAGTAAAGGTTTATCCACAACGAAAACTGTGTCTCAGTAACAACAAACGTCCTGTATTAATCGTTCTAACTCTCGTGGACGGCAGAGTCGACAGCACGGGCACGATGAGAGCAGCAGCGGTTTTGTTCTGCTATAGTTTACAGCGTTTACATGGCCCCGGGTTTTATCCATCGAGCGTGACTTAATATTAAGCTGCAAATTATAAAATGGCGTTTTACCTGAACCGGTAAAGTTTGCTCCTTTCTCATGTTTTTTTTTTTTTTTTTTCATCACCAGGATCCTATCAAGTTAATATGCATAAATCAAATGCCTTCATAAGCCGATTACTCTCATAGCCAAGCGTCAGATTTCCTTTGCACTCCCCTGTGAGAGCATCGCGAGCCCATAACATTCTGGATTTCTGTTTCTCTCTCCACAAATATCAATCTTCGGCACGGCAGGAGCTCGGCGCAGCTGTTCGTCGACCGCTACGTACCTCAGTGTGGATACCCGCGTCGAAGTCGTCATCGTCATTGCAGTAATTGTTGACGTGGACAAGCATTTAAAGCTGTGAACATGGCAGCCTAAAAGTACTGTGTGAACATACTGTGACCAGAGGTGACGCACCCCACCACTGAGTCGTGTCTGGTGATATGCTGCCCTCTACTGGTTTGGAGTCTGGTGTGGAGTATCTGGTGCTAGCTTGTTTTCATCGTTAGAAACTGATCGTTTTTCTCCCAATTTTTTTTTTTTTTAAAGAAATATAGGCAATTAATGCTCTTTCCTTTGCAGCGGGATGTTTTGACGCAGTTGGCATCTTGCCAAACCCCTCCCCGCAAGCAACGGCCGTCCAACCGTAGCTTGGCGCTGTAATTTGGCCTGGAGAATATGGATGTCGCTACACCAAAGATCTGTACAACTTGCTGCCATTTATTGGATTCATACCACAGCAACCTTGGACAAAGTCACATTCACTTCCGTGACACTTACATTTTTCAAACGCAATGATTCATCCCGAAAGCCTTTCACATCAATCTTAAAAGTGAAAACTTTTAACATACTGCGTGTCTTGCTTGTCCAAGAAAACTGCAGGCCAAACGGGGCCGAGTTAGAACAAAGCAACAGCCTGATTTAACTTTCACTTCGGTTACGACATAGTGCAATACGCCATTAACAGCTTTTTCTTTATTTTCACGTCATTCGCATCGATCAGCGGCTGAAACGCCTGCCGGAGAAAACGCTCTCGACCTACCAACATGAACTGAATTGGCTTACGAGCTGCAGGTAAAGCAGACAAGTGTGCCGTTCATCATTTGTCAGGGAATGAGTAGATGGCTTCTTGTCTCCACTTCTTTCAGAATCATTGAATTTCAGCGGGTAAATTGCATATATGACATTTGCAGCCACGGTATCTAAGAGGACGAGGACCAGTTTTTCTGCTTCACCCCAATGATTTACCCATTTTCTTGTCCATGTCAGCCACAAGCGACCTCCTCTTCCACCTTCAGTCTGCAATAACTCATGTCTAGTAGCAGATATAACTATTGGTTTTAATAACCTGTGTGCTAATGCTTCAAATATGAGTCTCAAAAGTGTCCATCCGCCCCGCAGTGGGACTGAAAGAGGTTGAAGCGTCTTTGCCAGGGCGGCTGATGTGGTCCTCAGGCTCGGCGATGTGCAGGTCACGTACTGAGAATGGAGTCCCTCCGTCGGCCCTCCTCTCCTCTCTGGGCGCTTCGTTTTTTGTCCTTGTGAAACCATTTTTTCCCGTCTCTTCCACCTGAGAGAGAGAGAGAAAGCGCATGACGGCTTTGAATTTAATGCATTTGTAGTTGGAGAGGCCAGAGAGGAGGCGGGCGTCGAGAGTCTCGCCACGGCATCTCTGGCGGTATCGTGGCAGCTCTCTGTTTTCCCTTCCCAACTAAACTGAGTTCCCTGAAACTGCTTGAGCTGAAAGCCTGCTCAGGGCTGCTTATGGGATGCACTGCCAATGAATATTAATGTATTTGATCATAATTGACATTACTGTATCTGCTTTGGTTTTGCTCAATTTTCTTCTGAATCGCTGATCGTGACAACGGTAATAGCACCTTTCAGCAACAGCAACACTCTCACTGGAAGATGAGTGTGTTAGTTTTTGGTGTGTTACACTTTAGTTTTTTGTTTAAAAGAAAGGGGGGAGAAAAAAAAAAAAGAAAACGGCGAGCTGCGGGGTTTCTCAAACAGAATCTCGATGTTTGGCGTAACATTGGTCGAGTTGTCATACACAAGTGAGACAGCACCTGAGAGCCTAATAGAGGATGTCATATTGAACAGCTTTCATTTCTCACAAAGTTTTTTTCCGCTGCAGACGAGACAGTTTGAGAGACCATTGACTATCTGCCACTATGCAACAGTTTGGGAATTGCTCCTGAGCTCTAACAAAAGTAGGACGAAAAGATCAATACGTATGTCGTTCAATCCAGATGCAGGAAATAGCTTTTGCTTGCAAACACTGAACACAGGATGACAGGCAGGCCGTCATTTTCCACGATCCTGCTGGGTTTCATTACACAAGAGCTCAGACTAGGTCTCATACTGCAGCATCTCTTGCAGTTCATATTGTACATCCATGCACTCTGATTTCCTAAAATTCTGCTGGAGCTGTTGGGAGAAGTTATAATTGCTTTAATTTTTTTGTTTTGTTTTGTTTTTTTTCAAAGAAACCAAGTTCATTATTAGAGAAAGGTCAAGAAAATCAGAAAATAATCTAATTTAAGAAGGTTGGATCGCAGCATTTTTTTTTTCAAATTAACAAGCCTATTAATTGCTTAACAAAAATAGTTGTTGATTTTCTTTTAATTTTCTTGAAATTATAATTAGTATTAATGCTTTCCATGATTATTTACTCACCTTTGGCACAGTGCATCCGACTCATAAATACAAATGGTTAAAAAATTATAGACTATCTATTTAAAAAGGATTAGACATCAATCTGTGAATATTCAACAATTATGGAATTACAATGAACATTTGCAGGTCAAATCAAATGTGGTTTGTTGACGAGCGAGCGAGTGCTGCTATCTGTGTTTTTAGCAGGCTTTTGGTTGCACAACCACACTTTTCCACATCAGTTTGAATGATCATCTGATTGGAGCAATTACAAGAGCAAAAGCAAATATATGAAATATTTTTAGACTTTTATAATGATTGAGAGGGATAGAGAGGGATTATCTTTTAATTCAACAGTTGGCTACCGTGATTGAGGCATGCTCTCAATTGATGCGTCACACAGAAACACACACACACACACAAAAAAAAGATGTTCTATGATGTGTTTTGTTCTTTGTAAATGACACTTGTAATGACGGAGATCTGCTGCAGTATGAATATATCAAAGTGGACTTGTTGAAACCAATAAAGTGGAAAAAAATCATATGGGAACTTTTTTTTGGCCACGGATGCGTGTATTGTTGCTCTGTTGCTGTTGAGGTGCACTATGAATCGTTCAAAGCTAGAAAAAAAAAAAAAAAAAGATCCTGCAGGTAGAGCCTGGGCGCAGCTGCATGGTAAAGATAGAACACTGACATGTGAAGCATCGACATCAGAGAGACACACAGCGGAGGTGGAGAATGAAATCAGCATAACCAGCGATGGTGGCGAGAAGCCTGGATGAGGAGCAGAGCAGGCGGGCTGTCGCATCATGCTGAGAGTGGCGATCGTAACATGGCACCGATCAGCTCCTGGCCTTCACGTCTGAAAGCTTCTAATGCAACCAACTTTTTGTTCCATTCCTCACAGAGCCTGGCCAGGCTCTTAGAGCGGTTACATAAGCATTTAAAGGTAAACTGTGGAAGTGTTGTTACAATGGCAAAAGGTAGTAGCACTGAATTATGGAGCTGGCGGGGTGAGGAATTTCCAAAGCAGAACCTTGTATCGATGAGAAACTCGTCGGAGCTTTGAAGTGGCTGAAGAGACTAAAACTAAAACTGAAGTCTCAAGTGTCGATTCAGGTTGATCTAAGGTTCAATTTTGTTCAAGCAACTTTAGATGTAATGTTTACTCCATATCTCCTTTTTTTTTTTGTGCAGTGAGCAAACTTTCCTCGCGAAACACCTCCTGCAGCCGCATACTGACTCACTCGCAGTGTTAATACGCTGCATGCCTTTGATTCGCCATCTTCATTTATGCTGATTTTGCAGGTTTAAGGTCACTGTTATTCTGCAGTTTTTCATAATTGGTGTTCTTCATGTCCTGGCAAGTGCTTCTTGGCCAGATATTTAACTCCGCTTCGTTTCAGGTCACCTTTACTTACGCACTGCTGTCCTTGTCCCTTTCCGATGCTTTACGACGTTTTATTGTTTTGATGTTTTGCAGTTTTTTGTGCAGCCGATTGATGAACGTAAACCTTATCGTCAATCAAACCAGTCACACTCGGGAGGCGCCACTCCACCTTCAAGATATTCTCGTCGCTGATGTCTCAAATTATGTGCCGGGGGTTGTTAGAAAGACAGCACACGGCAAGATAATGAACGGAGAGGCATCTCGCTTTCACTCAGAAGTACTCGAAAACAAGCCTCTTGTCCCCTCTCGGCAAGGAAGTGGATGAGGCGGCATCGGCAGCGCGAGCCTCGGTGCTGCAATTCAGCCCGCTGATCCGAGCGGCTGATGAGGGGACGAGGATCTTCGGCCGCATCGCCAACTTTTCTCTGACGCGGCAGCCACTTTCGTCAGCGCCTCATTTGATCCAATATGCTTTTCAAAGCCCGGCCGGTCGTGATAAGCCTTTGTTCATAGCTGCATTCATGAGGTCTCACTCTGCAGTGTCCCCGAACTGACATCAAGTGAGCCTCACCAGGGCAGGAAAAAAAAAAAGCATGAAACGCCAACCTGCATCTGATTCAGCCTCACATATGTTTCCCCAAAAAGCCCACACCCAAGTCCGCTTTCGAAACATCGCCGGGCTTTGGTATGTGCGCAAACCAAGGAACATGTCACAGGCTTTGTTCCCCGGTGCTGCAAATTATTAGCGGCAATTGTCGCTGAGAGATTCTTCGGCGTTTGCCAGATGTTTCAGTTGTACCACCACAAGTTTGACAAGCGGAAGCTGGAACAAATGAATTGCGGCTCAGCTTCACAATGTCGTCCAGTAAATCGAAGATCCGATGGTGGAGAAGACAACAGCAGCACCAGGCGCCTGCGGCCGACTGGGCACGGCGCGGAATGTGCAACACAGTAAATAGGCAGCTCACGGCCCGCTAACATTCGGCATATTACATTTGAAACAACGCAGACTTGAAACGCATATCTGTGTGCACCAGAAAGGCTTTGGGAGTGAGTCCTTTCTGCATCGGGAAAATTGCGAAATTGTTTAATTGTGGAGGTACAGTAAAATGCGTTTCAGGATGGAAAACGGTGTTTAGCGTCAAAGCGCGTCGTGGCCACTGATGCAGAAAGCTGTCAAAAATATTTGCCGGATTTAATCCTCTCGAGGATCACATGTTTAAAAAAGGGCCAGACATTAAAACATATAGTTCTGATGTCATGACTAGCATGCCACTTCTAAGGACATTTGTTGTCTTTTAAGCCTGACTTGTGCAGTTTGAACCCCAGTTAGTCTCCATTGTTTAAAGGAACTAAAGTCAGAAAAAAGTCACAAGCGGTTTCCTGCTTTCCCTGATCCCCCCTACACCCTCCTCTTCTCCGTCCAATCACAACCTGCCACGCTGTCCTTTAGCCAGTCATTTGCGAGACGGCAAAAATTCCACATCGCCCTCGCCCTCTCTGCCGGTCGACGCGGCGTCGTAACTATGGCGACCCTCGTGCTCCCCTCTGCCGCCTCCCTGAAGTCGCTCTTGACTCGGATGCCATTCCACGGCCTGCCGAGACACAAGGCGTCAAACCGACGCGGCTAACGGCGCCCGAGCGACGCTGAGCTGATCGCGACAGTGAGAGCGGCAACACACGTTTGAGCAACAACCGCACACCCACCGATGGGTGCACAGCGGGCGCGTGACCCTAGCACTCCACATGTCATCGGGATTGGTCAAAGAGAAGGTTGGAAAGGTGAGAACTGCCACGGAAGAAAACACGTCAATAATAAGCAAATAATAGTGAATCATAAAAAAAAATACAGTGAGGCCAAAAGCTAAGTTAGCTATGGGAATCAGTCATATGTTCCTCCCGATGTTGAAACTGCAAGTTTCTGCGCCTTCCCGTTAGAATTAATCTGCCTTGCTCAAGGTGTGCTCGCAAAAAGACGTCCATTTTCCCGACAGTTCAAATCCATGTGGATGCAAAAGGAAGGGAAACGTGAAATCCCCTGCGGCCGACCGCATCCGTGTGTGTGCAAACGCGCCGCCACAGTACAAAGCTCCTCAGACTTCCAGAAAGGTCTGAGACCGTGTGACAAGGAGCTCGACGGCTTGCGAGGAAAAGGCAGCGCTGTTCTCATCGGTTTCGAAGAAAAAGGCAAGCAAGGGGGGAGGAGAAGGTGAAACATCTGGCTGCAGGGCATCGTTCACGTTCAGTGCTCGCTATGCTTTGCCTAAACTGTCAAATCCACAACTAATTTCTATGTAACGCTAATTAGAGTACCTGGAAGTGGATTCATCTGCTGCCACCTTAATGGAGGAAATTACCGGGCTGAAAACCCCAAAGTCCGAAAATGGGAACCGACCAATGAGGCGTGAGTGGGGTTATAAAAAAAAAAAAAAAAAAAAAGCATCTGTGTTTGATGGGGCATGTGGGGACAGGAGAGATAAATGATAGGTGTGTGTGTGTGTGTTGGGCCTCTTTTCTTTTCTTTTTTTGTCCTATGAATGAGTCGCTGTTCTTCGCCAGGCAATTTTCTGGTGTGCAAGTGGAGTTTTACTTCAAACAGCCATGTTTGAGAGTTTGTGAGCTCAAAACATTATAAAAAAAAATTTAAAAAAAATAGGGGAAAAAGCTCCAAGCTGCTGAAGGTGAAGGTGCCTGAAAACAACAGCAGAAGGCAGCACGACTGCTTGTGGATGCGTCCTCTTTTTGAAAACGTAGCGCAGTGTTTCCACGCGTAAACATGCTCACAATACAGTTGGCAGGGTAGCGAGCTAGCGTGACACCAGCCAGTGTCACCAGGCGTTGCTGCGCGAGAATGAATCGATGTGACAGGAATGAATGTGACTGAAAGTCGCGCAAAATAAACCTCAATTTAAAACAACACGCGGCGTGACGGCTTGGGTTCGGAGAAACTGCGGTGTCCTTTTTCAGGGTTTTCAGAATTTTAAGAGGCCAAATGTTTAAGCAAGCAGATAATTGGCACAGATAAAATGAGAATTAGTTAGTGGCAGCCCATTGAGGCAGCAGCTTTCAGTCTGTGATCAAATATTCTTAATTAACCAGTCAAGAACTGAACCTATAACTGGTTCATTCGACCTTTTTTTTTTTTTTTTTTTTTTTTTGAGCTGACTGTGTCCCAAATGGAACCAGCTCAGGTGTCATGAATTTTAATTGCAGTAATTCATTACGGAGCGGGTCGGAGGAGCCCGCAGGATGTGGTCAGAAGTGAACCGCTGATGGGATCGCGGCAGCTATAAAAGCCTGTGTTAATGCAAAAAAAAAAAACAACACACACACACACACACCGCTTTTAGCTTCTGCTGTTACAGAGAACAGTGTGTGCAGCAGGAGCGGAGGCAGACTGCTTCAAACTCCTGCATCGTTATTTGGAGCGGATGCTCTCGTCTCGCTCCTGCCGCCATGTTGAGATCATCGCATAGCGACGTAAGCGCGGGCCACCGACCTACCTTTTTGCTGCCGGTCGAGGTCTCTTTAACGGCAAACTGCCTGAAGGGGTTGCGGCAAAACTCGTCCTCGTCCTCCACCGTCAGTCTCGGAATGGCCGTCATGGGACGAATGACCCCAGGTTTTGTCTGAGCAGAGGGATTCGGCGCCGGCACAGTCTCAGTGTAACCGGTGCTTGGCTCGGTTTTCCAAAGCAGCAATCATATATAAGTGAAACGTCTACCTTTTTAGGGTCCGTCAGCTTTCTCTCGACGCCGGCAGGTGGATGGAGGCTACACACGGATGCCTGATGGATCAACGTGAAGGAAAAACACTGATAACTGTCTCTCGCAGAAGAAAATTAACTCCTTGAAGTTCACATGCAGGCAAAATTAAATACGCTGTTGCCCATTAAGTTGGAATAAAATAGGTTTTATCCTTTTTTCTCATGAAATTGTGACAACGTGATTTTATTTTAAAGATAAAGTCTATATCTTGTCAAAGCATCCTTGATCAATCTGGCCAACGGTGATAAATAAGCAGAGGAATGTGTCTGAGAACAAAATTAGTCCAACCTGATGGGCAACAGAGTATAATACTCAACTCGTGCTGAAAAAGTGAGAGGAATCTGTTTTGTAACTATTAAATGATTGAAATACGCCCATAAAGGCAATCTTTAACGATCCCCATGCATGCTGCAAAGTTAAAATTTCACTTCATGCAACTTAAACGTTTGTTTGGTCCAAGTTCATCCGCGGCGCGAGCACAGTCAAGTCGCAAACGTTAAGAGCACAAGTTCCATCCCCCTAAAAGTTAAAATTTAAAAAGAAAAAAAAAATGAGGTCATTCCCCCCCCCCCCCCCCCCCCATAGGGCT
>CAAKHG010021533.1:0-11284 GCA_901007715.1 Dactylopterus volitans
ACACATACACACACACACACACACACACTGACATCGGGCCTTTTATCTCACCTTACAGTAAACTTTACCTTCGTGCTTCTTGTCATTATCTCCCCGCTCTGGCCTCAAGTGTTCGAATTATAATTGTAGGCAATGTCTTGCTAATTAGGGCCGTGTGTGTGTGTCAGGAATTTTTGAACCATGAAGGCAGTCGTTAATAGGAGGCCATCCACTTGTATATATATATATATATATATATATATATATATATATATATATATATATATATATATATATATATATATATATATATGTGTGTGTGTGTGTGTGTGTGTGTGTGTGTGTGTGTGTGTGTGTGTGTGTGTGTGTGTGTGTGTGTGTATCCAATATGATTTACATTACAACATAAAAAAATAAAAAAAAGGTGTGGCGGTGCACCAGGATCAATTGTAGCGGAACCACTTGACGTGATCATATTTATGATGCTTCAAGATAAAAACATGACAAATGAATAAATAATGGTGGCAAATTTCCATCAAGCAGGATCATCGTTCCTCATCATGTCTGCTAGCTGCTTTACTACGGTCTCATATTGATTTTTACCATACATGATGATGCAGTTGTACATCTGAGGTCATTATAACAAAATGGACCCAGAAGGTTGCAATTAATTTATCTAATTATGCAGAGGGACCCTATAAAGTAAAAGTAGATGATGTGTGTATGTGTATGTGGGCATGTCGCCACTATGTTTTGGAGAGTTTTAAGTGTATTTTGATGATTATCGTGACAATACGATGGATCGCAATGATTGTGGTCATGATAATCCTGATGTGACATTTTCATACCTCTATGACAAAGACAGCAGCGCCTCTCTGGTCAGGCCCCGCCCACCTCCTGCCACTCAACAGCCATTCAGTAAAGCAGCTGGATTTTCAAAATAAAACACCGGCAGACGCTCCATCATTTATCACTCATGGCAGCATCAGGCCAGAAGTTACTGGTTAGAGGATTACTGCTGTGATGATGAGATGTAGCTACGGCAACAAGGTAGAAACGGCGATAGACAGTAAAGCGTCTGACTGCGTAGAAAAACACAGAAACAAGGGCAAATGATAGAATCAGTGAGTCTGAACGGCCGCCGACGGATCGGATCCGGCTTGAAGCGGCGTGTTTCCTCTTCTTCTACACCCGCAAAGACCTGAATGATGGCGGGGACCGGTGGAGGCGGGGGGGCATTTCAGCAGATTTAACGGTGATACAGCCTGCAATGTGACGCTGTGTTTGGCGTGAAGACCGAGCTGCTACATGCAGCAACAGGAGACGCAGCTGAACGCCATCCAAAGCCGCCCCAAACCTCCTGTTGACACTCTTTTGTGGGAATTACGAGGCCTAATAAGCCTGTTAAAGCATTGACATCGTGACACGCCTCCCGTCTCAGACGCCGCCACAGATGCTACGCTAAACGCTGCGGCGCAGACTGATACAGGATGAATCTCCTGGCAAACGGAACAGTCATGAGCAGCTTGTCGCCGGCTGAGGGCTGATTTGCATTGAGAGCGCAGGAAATGGCGGTGGCGGCGGCGGCGGTGGCGGCGGCGGCGGCGGCGCTGGAAGGCTCAGCCGTGCGCCAGCTTGGCGGCTGAGGCCTCCACATGTTCACCTGCCTGGTCTGCATTACACAGGAATGCTAACGAGCCTCGGCGAGGATACATATTCATGGGCGGGATGAGTGATGTGCCCGTCACCAGCCGTAACGCGCCGCCTTGATCATCAATGGACCTGAATGGACATAAGGAGCCATAAATGAGAGTGTGCTGCACACACACACGTCAGTGCTGCACACACACACGCGTCAGTGCTGCACACACACACGCGTCAGTGCAGCACACGCACACACGTTAGTGCAGCACACACGCAGCTACACACACACACGTGTGCCTCCACTGAAATACGACCTCAGCCAGTGTTAAATCCGCTCAAACTCGTCTCAGAGACTGCAAACGACACATTTACAAGCTTTTTCTTGAAAAAAAATCCTTTGGGGCCTTTAATGTCTTGGATTTGACTCAGGTTCCTCATTTCATATTAAAGAATACATAAACATGCTAAATTGGCCCCGCCCCCATCTTTGCTCAGTGACACGAGCCTGCAGAGCAGCACACTTCTGCTGGCTACTAGTTAGCTGGCTTGCTAGCTAGCAACCCCGCCTCCCTTCTTGTAGGTAGCATTTCCTGCTTCTTCTTCCTCCTCTTACGATAAAATACAAACTACTATAAACACGTGTATAAACGTCCTCTTGTTCACCGACTGCTGCTTGAATGCGATTAGCGACATGAAACGTGAGTGATTCTCAGCACATATGAATTCAGATAATGACAGACGAGATGTGCGATGGGTCGACATGAGTCAAACAAGACGCGGTTACAGGAACGCTCGAACACCCATAAGCAGAATCGGATGTGAAAACCATCTGAGGAGCTTCTGTCAGACGAAACAAGGGTGCAGCGTTTCCTTCCTGTGGTAATCAAACCTCTGCTCCTCTAATATTGGCCCCTGGTGGACACTAGATTATGCTGCAGCCGCTACATTTAACATTTCAATCTGGTTCTGTGTTATGATGAAGTGAAGATGGAGTCTGGGGATGATGAATAACTGATAACACAAAAACTAGCCGAACGCACGTCTCTGAACGTGCTGGAGGAGGCCGAGAAGGAATCAGTTACACTTTGGGTCTGTTAATGTTAGCGACTCTTTTCAAAACTTCCAAACTGGTGAAGGGGCGGGGCTTCTTCTAGACAGGGGTTTGCGCTCTACCTTGTGTGATTTCTTCTCAGCTACGTGCCATCGGCGTGGTCGTTTTCTGGACACCTTTTGGAGCGGCGCTGAAACATCTACGTGACCTCCGGCTCAGGCCCGTCTGTCACCGCGGTGATCTCAGACCGCCGGTAACAATGGTCACCACAGCTGGCGATGATGGCCTGACAGAAATGACTTGTGATTTGGTCCTAATGTGTATTGTGGACCGTCTGACACGCCGGCGTGGCGGCCCGCCGACGCTAATGGATTCAACCATTGTGCCACTTCCTTGCAGGAAAAGTCCCGGCGGGGTCGGAGTGGGCGCTCTTATCTGGTGGGGCTGTGAGCACAAGCAGGAAATGACCTCACCTTGATAAGACACTTCCTCTCAAATGTGTGCCATCAACCCTCCACCGAGAATAGAACATGTCGTGTTCTGGGAGGAACGTTTGGATCAGATATGAAACTGATGCTTTTCAGCTCATTTTAGAAGCAGAGATTAGAATACGCAGAAGTCTGGTGAGATTTTTTTTCCCGTCAACAAGCCCCATGAAGGTCTCCCACTCGTTAACCGGCCTCTGCTCAGCCTATAATAGCCCACCAGTAATGGCAGTCCAAAAATATTACACTCATATTTCATCAAATACCTTCAAAACTACATCTGCTGCGCTGTGCTTAAAGGGGCAACATGTGACAGTGGTTACAAGCCAGTGGGTTCAGGTTGGGGGCCAGCCTGTCCTGTAGTACCACTCTGTTCCTGAGGGGGTGCTAGCGAGTCACTGTAGAATGAAGGATCAGCAGCGCCTCCACATCTCGCAGCTCATTGTTCCTCCCTGTTGCCGGCAGGACCAGAATGCACCGGGCTTTAGCGGCGGGCTACCACGTTAGCCTGGGTGTGAACATGTCCTGATCAAAGCGGCAAATAATTGGCTCTGAACAGAAGAACAACTGTCAGTAAGGAAACATGGAAGAATGCTCACTGTTCTTTCCAGATTTGCTCTCCATAATGGGAGGAGTCAGAGGCTTCTGATTGGCCTGTGGCTTTTTTCTCTGGTGTGGTCGGAGTGAGCAGGCCTGAAGCAGCCGCTGCAGGGGGGCGTCCACGCTCAGCTTCACAGCGGCTTCATGAGCAAGCTCGAGCCATCACGTGACCCCTGACACCACTCTGACGATGAATAAAGGCTGCGCTCCCACTTCCTGTCTGTGTGAGCCAATCAGCTGGAGATCCCTATGAGTCTACGCGACGTCATGACAACGGGAAAGTTGATACATCTCCAGAACTGATAGTGGATCAAGTTTGCTCATTACTTAATATTGGAAGCAATTTGATGAGTTATGTTTGACAGCAACTTACAAGTTTTTCAAAATAAAAGCTTTGTTCTGTTTTAGCAGCTTCACCTTAAACGTGAGCCGACGAGCGAACTCGGCTCCTGAAGTGTTCACGAGTTACATGACCCTGAACGCACCACAGCAGCTTCATTCGCCCTCATTGTTTCACTCACTGTGCGTGTGTGTGTGTGTGTGTGTGTGTGTGAGACAGAGAGCGAGAGTGTGTGTGTCTCGGGGGGCCGTGTGATTGTTACTGTAGTTTTATTGTATTTGTTGGTGAGAAAAAGGTGATTCATTCAAACACACACTCGTGTTAACAATGATACACACACTCGTGTTAACAGTGATACACACACTCATGTTAACAGAAACACACACTCGTGTCAACATAGACACACACACACTCATGTTAACAGACACACACAAGTTAACGTAGACACACACACACTCATGTTAACAGTGATACACACACTCATGCAAACACAGAGGCGGAGCTTGGCGTGTCGCTGGCCTATCACAGATCGATATGCACTCGTCTAACTGCTCGCTGTCGCCGACACTCGCTCAAACGTCATGTTTATGTTCGCATCGTCAGGAGGGGAGGGGCTCCCCACTGCTCGGGAGGTGATTGGCTACAGGTCACGTGACCCGCACGCATACTGTCAGATACACATTTTTTTGTGGTTACGTACCCAGAAGGCCGCGGGGCTGCACATGTGCACAGATCAGTGGCTCATAGAAAAGCCTGGAATGACGACCAGCTAAGCTAACTAGGCAACAATGCTAATCAGCCGAGCTAGCTAACTTTTCTTCGCATGTTCAGATGGTCAGAAATGTCGGAGGTCACTCAATAAACCGACAGGGTCGCAGGTCACGATGACGTCACGGCCCTGCTGCGACGCGTGAGCGGATCTGCCGGAGCGTCAGAGGCAGAGCAGGAGGACGCGAGGGGCAGACGTCTTCACTCCGACTCGCATCCAGTCAGCAGCCCGACCAGTTAATGAGTCGCCGTTATCCTCTTGACTTTTGTGATAATGACTCTGACCCGCTTTCCTTTGGGGAACTTCTGACACAGAACGCCTCGACTCACCGGTGCAGTTAATGTTGGGACCAGCACGAGCGTGGCTCTTACATCACCGCCAGCTTCTCAGACCTGCCAGAGACTCTCTGTGCTACTTCTGAGGATGAAGTGAATACAACATTGTGTCTGAACAATGGTCGACAAACATGGCAGCGGCGGCATAAAAGCAGGAAGTCGGTATGGCGGTCGAAGGTAAACATGGCTGAGGTTTCCCTCCGCATTGTTCTCAGCGGCGCTGCTTTCCTGCGCTCTTGTGAACACAATGGCAGTGATAGTAGGGAGCGCTCAGGAGGCCCGTTTCCCAACCGCCGCGCAAGCGCGGCCTCGCGCAAGCGCGGCCTCGCGCAAGCTCACTCGGCGCGAGAGCAGCAGCTGCCGCCGCCGCCGCCGCCACCGCCGCCGCCGCCGCCGCCGCCGCCGCCACCACGCAAACATCCATGCATCGCGGTCACAACGGAGGCCGTCTGACCTCCAGTCACATCCGGTGGGCAGCGTCAGAGTCCAGGCGGTCGCCGCCAGACGTTAAAATCGCTGGAGTGGATGTTTCAGAACCGTCTGGAGGATATTTTCTATATCTTGAGGTTCAAAGATGAAGTGGTCAGAGTTTGGCGCTCCGGGGTCAGTCAGCGCCTGACTGTCAAACGCTGATGACATCATCTTAGACAAACGTCTGACAGGATGAAATGATGAGGTTTTTTTCTCATCTTAATAAACTTAATACAGTTCATTCGAGGTCTCACTGCACAGATGACGGACAGACGTGGCTGTCAGCTGCTACCCGAGTGGCTGCTGAAGGGCGACGAGCCCGGGGGCGGGGTCATGAGAAGTGACATCAGACATCAGGCTGATTTGCAGTGGAAATTCAGGGTGAAGAGGAGGAGCCTAATCTTTAATAAACGCATCTGTGTGTGTGTTTGTTTTTATCTGCATTTCTTAGAAAACAAATCATTGGATGTTTAAAACTGTCGTATTGCCTCTTGTGGAGCGCTGGCAGCTGAATGAAGGCGCGTTCACATGTGGAGGCGGAGCCAAAAGTGACAGACCTCTGACGCGAGCGGCTTCACCTTGAAACCGAACCTCCTCAGACGTCTTCCACCCCGGCCGCCCTCCATGTTGGCGTTCGCTGATGGAAGCGTGACGGTCACACTCCAGAACCTGGCCTGGGTCGGATCGGTCTACTTCCTGGAAGCCATCAAACGTCTCATCAGCTGCCACCGCGTCTTCTGGCAGACGTGGCGTCCCGGTGGCGGCGTGTTTAAGCGGCGGCGTGTTTAAGCGGCGGCGGCGTCCAAACATCAGTGAAACCCCAGCGGATGATTGGTTCAGTCAGACGAGTCGCTGACCTTTGGAGAGGAAACCAAACAACTGCGACACAATGCTGTTCCCCTGGCAACCGGCAAAACACGAAGGCTCCCTGCACTCTTTGTGATTAGTCACTGAACAGAACGTGAGAGATTCTGCCTCTCTCAAACAATCGCCTTGATTGGTCGGCTGCACCTTGTATTTGGAAATACAATCAGAACCAATCAACGAGCGTCGCGCTCAAGCGCTCCACAAATCACCGCGTTTGGACGCACTTGAGATGATGCCGCGCCTCTTCCTCCTCCTCCTGCTCCTCCTCCTCCTCCTCCTCTTCCTCCTCCTCCTGTTCCTCCTCCTCCTCCTGATACTCATCCTCCTCCTCCTGATACTCCTCCTCGTCCTCCTCCCTCCCCTCCTCTCCTCCTCATCCTGATACTCATCTTCCTCCTCCTCCTGCTACTCCTCCTCCTCCTCCCCCCGTGTCACGGCAGCAGCTCCCCAGGTGCGGCGGCGCCATCACCTGCGGCTCCGTCTGCCAGAGTCACTCTGAGCACCAACGCCGAGCCTGGTGACACGTCACAGTCGCCATGGAGATCATATCCATGCTCGTACTGCCGCCGCTGCCGAGATCAGACGCCGTGAAAGCGACAACACCCAAGCGCCACACTTCTGTCACGTCTTGATTTTTTTTTTGGAATCCTCGCCGAGCGACGGCGCTCGGCTCCTAGCAACGCTCGCCCTGCAGCTCCCACTAACATCGGATCCCTGGGATTCGCCGAGGTGCGAGACGGCAGCCAAAAACAAGTCCTCACACCGCCTCTCCTGTCATTATCGCGCACATCGGCGACGGCGGCGCCTGGCGGCCCTCAGGACGCGGCGCTAGCGTGACGCGCAGCAGATGCAGGACGTGATCATCGCTGGAAGGTTCGTTCGGAGGTGCGACGGCGGCCGTGTGGGAGCTAATTACGGCGTACTCACCTGCACCTCCGGCGTCGCACGCGCATCCGGCTGCCTGGTGGCTGCCACAGTCAAACAGCAGCAGCAGCGGCCCAGAGAGGCCTCATGATTGGCTCACACGTCAACACAGGCTCAGGGATCGACTGATGTCAGGGGTCAGAGGTCAAAGGTCGAGGTCGCTGAACCAATCATGTAATTTCAGCTGGCCGTAACTGTCAATGCCCCACGCCGAGTCTAAAAGCATAAAATGACATGGCATATTCTATCTGAAAGGTCAAAGGTCAACTTTCCTGACATTTGTCCTATTATCAGGAACGTCTGGAGGGAATTTCTTCAAATTTGGCTCAAGGATAAAATTATTATTCGATTTTGGTGCTCCGGGGTCAAAGGTCAAGCTCATTGTGACGCCACAAAGAATGCAATAGGTCATAGGTCAAACGCCGATGGTGACGACGACATTTCAGACGTTCAACCGAAACCCGACATCCTCCTCCTTAAGGGGGACCTGACGGCAGCGCTGCTCCGTTTCAACGAGGGAGAACTTGCAGCCATGGATGTGAGCTGCAGTCCGATTGGCTGGAGTCCTCTTGAACCACCAGCAGCGTCTGGCTTCGTCATTGGCTCTGGTGTCTGAACGGGTCGCACAGATGTTTGTTCCTCTCAATCGCTCTGACCCAAACGCAGGAGAACATGGGGCCCAGTTTCATGGTTCTGGTCCAAGAACACAGCATCGCATTTCACTGCAGCAGCGACCAGCTCCTCTCGGCTCTGGCGCTCCACGTTTCTGATCCACAACCACCAGGTCTGACTCATCAAACGCATCCAGTCGGCCACGCCGGTGCACCTGAACGCCTCGTTACACGCCGCCGTGTTCGGGCAGCTGATTTGTCTCATCCTGCAGCTTTAATGGAGCGCCGCCGTGATGTCATCGGTGACCCTCGGTGGAAACAAGGAGCGGCTCCATCGAGCAGATCCATTACTGAGTATTCACATGCTAATGGTGGGTGACAAACAGTGTCACTCCGGGGTGAGACGGCTGTCGGCGCTGATGCCATGACTGTTTACGCTCGCAATCAGAGTCACACTGTTCACAATCAGGCCCTTTCTATCGCTCACCACGCTATTTGCCACTTATGGCATTTATCATCTGCATTCAAATCCTGCCAACACGCCGCAATTTCCTGGGTAGTGTTTCACGGCACAAAGCTGCAAACGTGAGCGCGGCTCATGAGAAGCAGCTCCGCTCGCTACTTCACCTCAGCGAGGACACGGGAGCATGACCGGCATGGAGGCGTGTCCACCGCCATCCTCCGTCCACACCAACATCACCGCTGCATCCAGAGGCCTTCACACACGATCATAAATCATTCCCATATTATACCTATTATTATTCTATATTCTTTTATAAGTGAATGAAATGAAGAATGAAGAATAAAGAATAAATGGTATGCAAATGGGATAGACTTCCTGCAAATATAGAACATGCATACATATACACGCCAACCCAATCTGTGACACCGAGGTCATATCAACTCCTACCTGAGATCAAGAATGTGGATCCATCATCATCCAGTGATGAAGACCTGGTCATCTTCATCATCACTGGAAACAGTGTCCATGTGACCATTCAGAGAGACGCAGAGGAGCTCAGGTTCTACCAGCCGGGCTTCTGGAACCATTTTAGAACGTCGATGGCACAGTTGGAGCATCTCCTGGGGACGCTAGGACCACATTTGAGGACGCTAGCGCCGCATCTGAGGACGCCATCGCTGCATCCAAGAATGACGCTCGTGCTGCATGTCAGGATGCCACAGCCGCATCCAGAGAGGCAAAGGAGCATGGGCCTGCATGACTGACCCAGAGCAGCGGCAGTGGCCTCCAGTATCATCTGGAGGTCTTATGTGACATCTGTTCTATACAACCTGATCCTTGATGCGTGTAGTTGCAGTAACAAAGCTCAGAAAAACGGACTTCGAATCTCACTGTGTGCAAACGGCGTCCCGTGTGAAAGTATTTGTGGCTAAATCAATAGTTTAAAAAAATCAATCGGCACCCGAATGAATCAGAGCTGAAGGCTGTAAAGCAGAGAGCAGCCATGAATGCCGAGCTGGTCAGGAGACCTTCAGCTGGGCTCTGGACAGGCGACCCGGACGTCACCGGGCCACCTTCGATGCTCGCGCCGTCATGCTAGCATCATGCTAACGCCATGCTAACACCATGCTAACACCACGCTAACGTCATGCTAACACCATGCTAACGTCATGCTAACACCATGCTAACATGTAAGACACTAGACACCTGCCGGAGACAGACGTCTGAGGACCAGACCAGAGACGCGCGCGGCCAGATGAGCCCACTCATTCACCGGCACGCAGAGGCTCGGGTGACGGCGGACAGAGCGCTCGCTCGGCAGCTACTTCAGGGCGCTGAAATGTCCCCAGAAGCTGCTGGCAGGAGGTCGGTGGAGCGAGCGCTCGGACCTGGGCTCGGACTGGTCGGCAGCCCGACGGTTTTTTACCCGCAGCAGAACATGCGATGCGGATACCGGTGATCCGGGATGACCGCGCTTCCCCTCCAGAGCGCCGCGCATCCTCTGGTGAACCCGATGATCCTCCCGTTGATAAACCCCTGACGTTATGAGCGGCTCCTCCCTGCAGCGCTTCAGTCTGGAAGTGCACTCGGCCTGTGATTGATGATGCGCGTGGCAGGTTGCCATTAACATCAAATGGCGGTAACGCCGGCATCAAAGCCGTCTGAGGCTTCGCTTTGACACCGCGGTGAGTGTTTGATGACTTTGAGAGCGAGCGAGTTTTAATTAAACAAAGTGGCGATCACAGCCGCCATCAACGGCGTCACCGTGGAAACATCATAGTCAGCAACTGCACACTTAACCTGTGTACGTTGGTGGTTTCAATTAGTGGCGAGGTAAAACTACAATCGCCGCGCTGCAGTCGATTTCCTCCAACAACCAATCACATTACCGTTAACATCCATCAGCGTGCGCCCAAATACACGCTCTGTGATGTCACAATTACCTTGACCTTTGACCCCTGACAACCAAAGCGCAATCAGTTCATCCGCGAGCTCCAGCTGGCATTTGAGTTTCTCTCCATTTCAAAAAAGGATTTTTATGTCTGGTTGACAAGAATGATACGAGTTCCAGTGACGTTGACCTTTGACCTTTGGAATTAAAGTGGCATTTGTCATTTTAGATTTTTTTTGAAAAAAGTGTGTTATGGGAGTTCACGCGAACCATTGACCACCAAACTCTTATCAGTTCATCCTTGAACCTTCCTGAAGAAATTCCCTCCTGACGTTCCTGAAATATTTGCCAGAACGGGACACATCTGAGCAGTCGACCTTTGACCTTTCAGATACTAGCTGTCATGATATCATTTTATCCTTTCAGACATTTGTGTGCAGGTTTGTCATCATCACCGTGGAACACTGAGAGCTACGGCCCAAAATGTGTTTTGAGAGGTCACGGTGACCTTTGACCTTTGGACCATTAGAGCGCAGTAAGTTCCTCCTTCAGCTGCAGTTGACACTTGTGCCACATCTGACCACCTTCCACAGATACGTCTCACGAGGGTGAGACGGACGGTCGGACATATTGTGGGCGTCGCCGGCATGGAGACTTCGACCGGTTGACTTCAGCAATGTTCAAGAAGATGAAGAGAAGATCCTCTGATGCTGAAACTGAGACGCTGAGATATCAGGAGAACACCGCACGTGCAAACGCGTTTTTTACATACCGTACCAAACACGCCGCAGACGCTGCCCCGCAGTCGCTGCGCCCCGCAGACGCTGCGCCCCGCAGACGCTGCGCCCCGCAGA
>CAAKHG010021535.1:0-29791 GCA_901007715.1 Dactylopterus volitans
AAAAGAGCAAAGTACTTCTTGGTGGATATCTTTGTGTGTGCATGTGTGTGTGTGTGTGTGCATATGTGTGCGTGCGTGCGTGCGCGTGTGTTTGCGTGTGTGTGTTTGGAGGTGGGCGTTTCTGTTTTTTTTGACCGAGTATGGAGAGCTTCCTGCTCCAGTCAGATCTCCGTGCTATTAAAGGGGATTGTGGCTGTCGTCTATTTATTTATTTATTTATTTTTATTTTTTTTCACCTGGAGCAGAAAGACATTCTTTATCCTCAGTATAACATCCGCAGTATCAGCTCTGATGCCAGCTGCTACGGCAGAGACAAATTCTAACTGTTACCGAAGACTTCACTCATGTTAAATGCACACACACTACTTGAATCAAACACCGCATCATCTGCTTAGGTGTGATGCATGTTACGTGCATCAATATCCTTTTTAGCTTTACAAACCGTTTTGTACATGGATGTGGCCTTAAAACGTCTGCATGCTTTTTGTCGTCAAACACTCCTCGGGGATAAGAGCTGAAGTGACTCGTGTCCGTTAACACGTTCCGTAGTTCACTGCTAACAGAATAATTGATTGGGTGCGTTGCGCGACTGACTAGTCTGGTTCTCTTGTAGGTGTTTCAAGGGCGACTAGACTCCCTTGCGGTAGCAGCCATTAAAGCCCTGACAACAGTGATGCATAATTCACCAGCTGCTAAGGTAAAGGATTCTTACGTGTGCATTCAGTTCAGACACATATGCTCCTACCTAACTGGGGACCTAGGCAGGAAAATCAGTCATTAATTCACTTCATTCACCATTTTTTGCATACCTGAAGAGAGGTCAGTTATCAAGCCTCAGATGCACTGAAATTATATTTTCATTTATTTTATTTATTTTTTTCTTTCTGCAGGAAGTGTTCAAGGAACGAATCGGTTACAATCACCTGTACGAAGTGCTCATCTCGCTTGGCCAACCGTCTCGGCATCTTCTCAAAGAACTGATGAACATGGTGAGCAAAGGATTTTTCCTGTCGACTGCGTAGATTCGTGTTAGTTTGGTTCCATGACGTCCTGCTAACTTAACAGAATCCTGCTCTCTGCTCTTTCTGCCGTGTGTCTTGATCTTTGTGTGTGTGCAGGCAGTGGAGGGTGAGCACACCTCAGTGGGGCTCCTGGGCATCAGTAACGTGGACCCCCTGCTGCTGCTGGTCCAGTGGCTCCCAGAGCTGGACTCATCAGAGCTGCAGCTTTTCACTGCTGACTGGCTCCGCCGCCTCAGCTGCCTCAACCGCCAGACCCGCGCCACCTGCGTCAACGCCACCATGGTCATGCGAGCGCTCGCTGCCCTGGAGTGCCACAAGCGGCTACACCGGGCTTGTGCCGAGAGCCTACTTGGATTGGTGGGCTCACTCGGCTCACAGTCCTTGAGCGCCAGGGAGCTCCTGGGGCTCCTGCGCCTGCTCAGGCCTACAGAGCCTAACCTTGCACACCCCTACGTGGCTCCCACCCTGAAAGCACTCCTTGCCATGGTACGTAAGCAGGGTCTCGAAAGTGCCATGCAGTACTTTGATCTGTCACCCAGCATGGCCGGCATCGCAGTTCCAACAGTGCAACGCTGGCCGGGCTCCGCCTTCAGCTTCCTGGCCTGGTTGTCACTGGACCAGGACCAGTTGGGTCCTCCGAGCAAGGACAAGAGGAAGCAGCTCTACAGGTGAGGTTAAAAGGACGAGGGCATCAATGTCACTACAAGTGTTTCAGATAGCTGAATAAAACATGAGGAACCAGGAGTTGCCATGACTCTTACATGTATGACCTTATTGATTCTTTGCAAAGAAAGCATCATGATGGGATGCTCATTTTATTGTGCAACTCCCATACTTGTCAGTCTTGCAGACCCAGACTTTTTGTTTGTTTTTGACCCCATGCAGCTTTTTTACCTCGGGGGGGACGGGGTTCGAGGCCTTCATCAGCTCCGTGGGTGTGCTGGTGGTGGCTGTTTGCACAAAGAAGGAGTATGTGACAGTCATGCTGCCTGACTACTGCTTCTGTGACTCCCTCTGGGTGGGTGATGACAAGCTGCAGTGACATTAATTGACCGGACAACTAGTGTAAATGTTGATAGAATAAATGCTACTTCAGTCAGCAGTCAGCAAATGTACTGTACAAAATGACACTGATTAAACTGATAATGCTTTGGATCCCTGACTGACTGATAAATGGACTTTTACCTTTCTATAATTTAACACAATATTTCTCAAATGTTTTTTAGCCTCACTTGTACATTAACTGGCTATAATCAATTATATTATGTGATAATTGTGCCAATATCTTTTAAGTTAATTTCCGAATATGCAGAGTATAAAACACTGGTGGCTCCCCTATGCTTAGAGAACCATTTATAGTTCTACATAACATTGAAAAGAGAAACGTTAATGATTTTAAAGGGACTAAATCGTGCCTGAATTTCTGTCTACAGCACAGCATTGGTGTGGTGCACATACCAGGAAAGAGGCCATTTGGACAGAGTCTCGTCTACATTTATGTGGATGGGCAGCAGAAACTGTCTGCCCCCCTCAAGTATCCCATCATGACAGAGGTGAGACGTTCACGTCTGTGGTGAATATTTAAAAAATCGTGGAGAAAAAAACAAACAGATTTCATTCACTTCATATGCCAGAGACCAAACTCACTGCTGTGCGTGCGACGACATTGTAACCCAAAAATCATCTTTTCATGATGCCTATTATAGTCGCGGTTGAGCTATTTATTTTGAGACGTTGTGGTTTAATACTTCCGAAACAGCTCACAGGCATTTTGAGGCTATGAAACAAGATACAAACGTAAAATTAATTATGAATGCTCTGGACAGAAATCTTTAGACGAATCATCAGGAGCTTGCAGCAAGGTCATTCTAGTTTATTCATAAGCAGAGAGAAGGTTTCTTTCACGAGCATCAGGCCGGTTGTTGTTACTTCACGCCCACTCATGTCCTCACTGCCCCCCACCCGCAGCCCTTCACTTCCTGCTGCATCGGCTCAGCGGGCCACCGGACCACCACCCCTCCGCCCTCCCAGATCCCAGACCCTCCCTTCTCGTCAGCCACCACACCCACCACTCGCTCCTCGCTGGGTGGCATCCTGTCGCCACAGACCTGGGGAGGACTGCTGGGGGGGAAGCCCGAGTCCGTGACAAAGCTGATCTCAGCCGGGACCCAGGACAGCGAGTGGGGAAGCCCGACGTCCCTGCAGGGCCAGCTGGGGAGCGTCATGGTGTTCCATGAGCCCCTGCAGCCCAATCACATAAAAGCCATCTGTAGTGCTGGTAAGCAGAGGGAGATTATGGCAGATGAAATTTAGAAATGACAGAAAAATATAGGATGGAGGCGACATCATGCTTTTTATGACAGCGCTTTGTAAAACGAACAGCAAGTGCAATTCAAATGGCAATTTTGAAACAGAAGACGGATTATCGATTGTGTGGAGGGAGGCTTAAGAAATGCTTTGTTTTATTTCTCTGTCCTTAATTCTCACTCGGCGTATTTTCCGCGCACAGGTCCAAACTGCATCTCCCCGTTTAAAACCCAGGAGTCGGAACTTGGCGATCTGTCAAACAAACTGCTGCTGTACTACTCACCCAAGGTGCAGTATCATCCTGGGATTTGGCTTCAGTGAATTCAGGACAGCAGTGTAGATGCTTTGAAATACACTCTCCACTCCGTTTTCTTTAATAAACACTGTGGAAGGTTTCCATCAACAATAATGCAACAACAATGAAACGTGTTGCCTTTGTCAACAGGCGTGTAGGAACCCCATCTGCCTTGATCTGTCCCCCAACATGCTGCATGGTCGCCTGACGGGGAACAAAGTGGTTAACTGGGATATAAAGGTTGGTGGGTAGCTTCTAAGCTTTACATATGGAAATATGTCTATGTCATTTTAATGTGTGGTGTTGTGGTATCTTTGTGGCAGGATATGATCAACTGTGTGGGCGGCGTGCCAGTGCTCTTCCCTATACTGGAGCAGCTCTCTCTGGTGACCCCTGATCAACAGGCCGGCGATCCAGCAACCGGCTCAGATTTCATCACCCCTGATGTGACCACGCCAGCCGACGGAGATTGGGTCATTCTCCCATCCAACAGGGCTTCAGGTTTGTCTCTCCACTATAACATTTATCTCCTCGGTGACCTTCAAATGATGCACGACAGAAAAATATTTCTCTTTAACATTTGGTATCAGAGGCACGCCTGGAGAAGAATCTGGTGGCCACCTTCCTGTTAGTGCTGAAGCACTTCCTGCAGAGACACCCGATTAACCAGGAGAACCTGCTCCACTCGCATGGCGTGGGCACACTTGGAGCTCTGCTGCAAAAGGTCTCCGTTTTATCTTACTTTTTGCACACAACTTAAGGGCTCTTGTGAACAGGAGCAGCTATGGGCCCCTCTCCTTCTGTGGCAAAAGCTTTTTAAATGAACAAATTTGTTAATCAGACATAGACATGAAACTAATAGCATGTAAACCTCCATCAATTTCCTCTGTTGAATTCTGGGGAATGCAGTGTGGCTGTTTAATAGCTTTCATAGTCTGATATGAAGGTGCAAACTCGTTAAGAGGTTTTCTTGATGGAATATGTATTAGCTTTGAAAACATATTTCCCAATGGAACAATACACTCCTAATCTGGGTAGCAGGCCAATCTGAATTTAGAATATAAAAAAAAGGATGAATAAAATGTGAGCACAAGAGACTACTTACTCCAGAAGCATAAATTCCATGCCTGTGAACAGATGATGACCTTAAAACCGTGCACGTTACCTAATTCTGCCCCGTGATACTACAGACTAATTTCTGCTTAGATATGATTTTTTTTTTTTTTTTTTTTTTACTCAGCAGTGATTCAACACTAGCGTGTTTTTCTTTCTGCAGTTACATAAAAGGCTGGGATTTGTAGAGGGAGAGTTTAAGCGCATCCTCAGGCCAAGTTGCGAGGGAGTCGAGGCTATTTCAGGGCATTTCTACCAGCGGAATCCGTTTCACAGAATGCTTAATTACACACTCCTGACGATAATAGTCCATGCAAAAACAACTCTTGTTTGTCACCCTATTCAACGCGGATAAGATCGCCTCTGGAAGGGGAGGACTTCAAAATGAGACCTCGACTTAAACGTTGTGCAAGTCACGAATGGAGCACTGCCAGTGAAATCAATTCACCGGCAGACTGCGCCTGTTCATCTTTTTCTCTCTTTGTCTGAATCTCTTTCCTCCAGTCACCTATAGTGGTCTGCACAGCTCTGTAAGGAAACAAAAAGGTTGAGGATTATGGGTGGGTGGTGTGTGTGGGGTCGGGTGGGGGCTGGAGAGCTATCTCTGAATCAACATGGAGAGCGTGTGAAATTAAAAGGCTCCATAGAGACCCAGATTAAAGAAAGTGTCTCAGATGAGGTAACAGTTGTGCCCGGCAAGGCAGCCACACCCTCTTAATGGCATGTGTTCAAATAAACCACTAATGGGTTTCTCCATTCTGCCATCGTCCTTATCCGGTTTGTGTGTTGTTATGTACGTTGCCTCATCCTACTTTGATACTAATCTTCATCACAGCGCTTTGGAGAAAATATGCACATGCATTATGTTTAGTTTTAAAGTTTGTCGACCACCTGCACTTTCTGGAATCACCGCTCTCCTCTCCGTGTTTCCTCTGCTTACGTTTGTACCGATGGGGTTCGCGCATAACGGAAGTCGTGCTTTCAGTATACATGCAATTACATTGTTTGTATGTGTTTAGCTGCCGGCGGGTCACGTGGACGTCAGCGTGCTTGTTGCTATGCAGCTGCTGATAGAGCAGGTGACGTATGAGAAGAACCAGGCCCTGCTGCAGCAGCTTCACACGCATCTGCTGTTCAACTTCAACATCTGGAACAAAGGAGACTTCCCTTTACGCATAGGTGAGAGCTACTTATTTGTGCTGGAATTTCTTAATTTGCACTGCTGCTCTACAGAGGTAAAACCCCAGGTAGAACTCAAAAGACTCGAACAGTAAGGATAAAGCTTAGCAAAGCAGAGCAGCTGCTTAGAATCACGCAAACTGAGACTGCTGCTCATCTGAGTTGGGCTCTTGCTTGTTTATTCCTGCTGAAGGTCACATCCAGTACATGTCCACCGTCATCAAAGACAACAGGAAGCAGTTCCGCAAAAAATACGGGGTTCAGTTCCTTTTTGATACCATCCGTCTTTATTACGGGTGAGTCTGTATTTCCCAAAGTTGACACGCGTATAGTTCTGACAGGCACGTTTCCGTCTCTTTCTCACACCTTCACGCTCTGCTTTGCGTTTAATTAGCAAGAGCAGTAACAAAGAGAGTGACCTGAGTGAAGACGACATTCGCACCATCCGGGCGTCTCTGTGTGGCCTTGTCAAGTACTACATCAGCAAGGGCATGTCACAGGAAGAGATGCACAGCATTCTGGGATATATGGCTGCCATCGGGGACGAGGATCAGGTGAGTGAGCAGGAAATGGTTTTTTTTCAGTAGATAAACTTAAAGGTAGATACTTTCTGCTGCAGTAGACTTATAAGATCGCCCCTAAAGAAGTACAACATTCTCTGTGAGCTCCAGTTTCAGCCTATCATGGACTCTTATTTTGAAATAGGATGACCATTTCATTATAGGAGTTTCCGTTTCCCCGTGAGAATTACTGCAGCAATGTCTGCACAGGAAGTTGGTGGTCCATTTCCCACCCGGTCGTGCTTCTTTCTGGCCCTCTCCCTCTCTCTCTATTGCTCTCTCGCTCTCGCTCTTGCTCTCCGCTCTCAAACATTTTCCTCACTGTAAGCAGCCCATTCAATGGCAGGATGAAGTTCTCACAGGACATGATATTTGTCACCTGTTTTGGAAAATCCACATCCTCCTCCTTTCACACCTCCTCCCCCTTCCCTCTTTTTTTTTTAAATTTTAGTCCTGTCTTGTTTTTCCCTTTGCCTATCCTCTTTCACCGCAGTACTAAATGCAGAAGCATCCGTCACCTTTTAAGAACATATGGTCAATATAATCTTATGATCCTCCTGCCGGGCGGCTGCCAGCTCTCTGATACCATTTATCCATTCATCATGCCAGTCATCCAATGCAACACTGACTCAGTAATCTTAACCGCATCCCTCAGTTAAACATCGTCTATGCATGCGCATATTCAAAATCTTGCAACACAAGCTCAATAGATTCCTTTTCTTGTTCCGAAATATATATTTACACATGATTAAACATTTAGTATCAGATGTACTTTGCCCCCGTCAGACTTAAATACCGTGGTTAAAAATGCATGCATAAAACAGGACACTCACGTCAACCTGTTCAGTTATATTTCAGTGCGGTGATGCATGCGTATATATATATATTTTTATCAGACGCTTTGAAGCAGAGCTTTCAAATTCACACCCCCTCTTGTCTGCTGAATACATGGCAGGGGGGTGGGGGTGCATATCAAATGATACAGCTGTGACCTTTCGAAGGACTGTAGTTGCTCGTCTCTGCGCGGAAAATAATTTTAAACTCAATTAAAATGTAATCCTAGTTACAGTCTTGACATACAGTGTGTATCTCGGTGTCTTCTCCTGTATCTCAGCTGAATAGAGGTCATAATGTCCACATAAATTCACAATGTGTCGCACACCAAAATAAACCCCAAAACTTTCCTTTTCCAATGATATAAGCTATTTTTAGTAATTTACAGCACGCTTTACATGACAATAAAATGATGTATTTTTTTTCTCATTGACAGTTCATTCTTTGTTAAATGATTCCTTTAGTTTTCTTGTGGAAAAACTGGCATTTCTTTACATTGAGACAGAAATACTTAAGGCATAAATTTTCCCACGATGGTTGCCAAATTCCTGAAAATTAAAATCATTGTTTACTGCCAAAATTTGATTGAGAGACACATGTAGAAACATAACAGTTTCATAAGATGCAGTCTTCCTTCTCTTGATACAAAGGATAATATAAAATGATCTTCAATTAGTTCAATTTAGAATGATGTAAGATCTGGACGGCTTCGACTGTTAAATAAATCAAGTTACAGCACGTTTGACTCGCCCTTACGGGGGCCAAGATGCTGCAAAAGAGAATAAAAAGTAAAGGTGGTGAAACTGACCTGAAAACGGGGTGAAACTTTAATGTGACTGTGTTTGTGTGTGTGTCCAAGCTTTGTGGGCTGTTGGAGTTGTTAATCAGCCTCCTTCAGAGCAGCCCAGCCAGAGACCAGCTCTTCCTGCTCCTCTATGAACCCGGGGCGGCCGACTCCTGCTACGCCCTCCTGCTCAACACCAAGCACTCAGACCGACTGCGAGAGCTCGTCTTCAAGGTGGGTCACGCCCCCCCCCCCGTCCATGGGAGCCAAGCGTTAGCAAAGTTCCACTTTCAGCATGAATGAAATAATCGATAAGCACGTTCTGTCAGTTATAGCTGTCGTTGTTTTTCGCGCGCTGACCACCTTTCGCCAGTTGTAACTGAGCTCTCCTCGCGTCTGCGCAGCTGTTCGAGCGAATGCTGCGCTGCGACCGCGTCTACGAGAAAAACAAGCAGCGCTTGCGGCTGAGGGAGGCGGGGTACGGCGGCCTGTCGCTGCTCTTCTCTGAACTTCACATCACTCCGACCCTCATCCGTTGCCTCCTCAATCAGGTCCTCCACACAGGTCAGCTTTTCTTTTTTCAAACTTTTTTTTTTTTTTAACTGAAGTCCCCATACTCCACGCAAACAATAAAAAGAGGATTATGAGATTTTGTGTATACATTGTTGGCAACTTTGTCCGTGCGGTTCTCATACCAGAGGCAACCCAAAGTACTTTACAAAGAAAGAAATGAGAAGACAATAAAATAAAGCACCATGACCATGAACAAAGAAATGTAATTAAAAGCAAAGTAATATATAAGGGGTTTTGGATCTGTATGTGGTTAGCATTTTCTAAGCGCCTCTGGTGGGCTGTTAAACAGCTGAGCAGCCTAGACGCTGACGGCAGCTTCATTATTATTAGTTTTAATTGCAGGAACAGGGTCATACAGGGTGAGAATATCTGATAGGTATGCCGTATGTAAACCATTCAGTGTTTAATTGGCAACAAATTTCATGTTTTCTCTCTGAAATCCCGATTTCTGGTATGGAGGTATACGCTTTTAAATGGCAGCAGCATTCTGGATCAGCTCGAGCCGACTGCTGTCTGCAACCGACTGCTTGAGATAACCTCATGTAGTTTCTCATTTCTCAACATCAACACTCTGAGCCTTGTGACATTTTTATGGTTGATTCCACTAAATCAGTTTTGTGTGACCACTAAAAATTAGGGCTGTATCCATAACAACAAGGTTTCTTGCTGCTCATGGAAAGATGGTTACTTTCATCATCATTTAACTCCAAGGCAGGGAGTCTGTTAAAGTCGATTTTTTTGGTGATGCAACTTTTTGAGATTTATTTGCATTCCATTTGCATCTATTTGATATGAAACCATAGGGTTTTGAATAATTTTGGCTAATGAGAGCACATGAAATTTAAATAAGAGGTCTGAAAATTCACCCTTGCAGAACTCCACTCATTGCTTAGAAAACGCTCTGATCTAGATACATTTCTTTGCATCAAAGTCGTCTGCAGTAATTAGGCCATACAAGGGAAACTGCGCTGTTGGTCGCAGGCTGGTTGTGTTTTGTGTCCAAGCATGCATGGAGACTTAAATCGAGCTGTGCAGTGTTTCTGTGACCGCCCACCCTCCTCCATCTTAAGTCTCCCCTACAAAGGATTGTTGCCTAAAGATTGATCCAGAATATTTACTGAGTCTGGAAAAACAATCACAAAATAATAAGGTCACAATTAATCTCTAGTCAGCTCGGCGTTTCCACTATCGACTCTCCTTCCACTATGCAGCCGATATTCCCTTGACTTGAGTGTATTTAACTGATGTTAAAGACAAGCTTTAAGTCACTTTGGCGAACTGGGTTGTTTAGATTTTAATTCTCTGCCATTAATTATTCAGCACTGCTTCGTGAGACCTCACTGAGCATTAAGCCATTTCCCCGATATTTCCTTAAAGATGAGCAGACTGGATTAAACTCGACTGCAGCCGCACACACAGCGAACACTAGCACAGAGAAGCTGAGAAGGGGTAGATCGATGGAGGCATCATGGACAGAATCGCTCCCCTGTTTGCCATTAGGAGCAGACCAGACAATAACATTAGAAGCACCAATCAATGCTAAATACCACTGCATAGATGCTAAAACGTGCGTGTGCATGTTTGTAATCTGCAGATCAAGTGGTGAACTACAAGGACCTGATGGCTCTGGTTCAGCTCACTCACCGGGCCGGACCCAGCGTGCGCCTTCTCGTCTGCAAGAGGGTGAGGGAAAGCACGTGCATGTAAACTGGCAGATGCTTGTGTGACTAGTTATATATATTTATCAGCTGCAGGAAAGATGCAGGAAATAACCCCGCCGCCCCAAGCTGTCAATTAGTATCGATAAACCCTTCCACATTCATTTCCTCCATTTCCTTCGTGGCATTTTCCCATTATTTTTTTTTTTTCAGTTGTATACTGCCATTCATCGCAGTCACTCCAAAGTTGTCCAGCAATTTTCCACACAGCATTATTCTGGCCATACTAGCCAGTCATTTTCATTATTTTTCCTAAAGATTTCGGTCCTGGTTGATCTGTTGGTAATGCAGGTGAAACTGCTTTTTCAGTGAAGCAACCAGTGCATCACTGGCTAAACAAATTCACATAATTTTTCATAAACAAGAAGTCAATACTCAGCTTTTTCCTTTTTTCCATTATGTCATGAGCCACCGCAGGCTGCCTTCATGCTGCTTGTGGTGTAGTAGTTTTCCACTCAAAGCGAGGGCACGGCGAAAGGGCTTTGCTATCTTGCTGAAGAAGACATGCCGCCTGTTGTTGATCTAACTGTGGCTTCTTCTTCATCTGCCATTTTTCTCCGATATTTTTTAAAGGTTTTATGCAGACAAAAAAAACTGGTCGCCAGTTAATTGCCTTTAATGTGAAACAGCAACGGTATGATATGTTGGGTTTGCATTGGCAGCAACTTAGTGCAATTCTTACACAGTGCTTATGAGATGGATACAATCATAAAAAGTAATTCTGCATCACAGTCTTGCATTGTTTCATGTGAATTAAAGAAATAATATTAAAAAAAAAAAAATCACTTGCAGAATGGTCGTGCATGGATTGGCTGTTGCTGAAACATGCTGACCATGTATGAAAAACGGATTGATTTCATGAAAATCTATTCTTGTGTTTATATTGATTTTACTCTGTACAACCGGTCCGCTTGCTTCATGTTTGCAGTGTCCCTGCAACCACTTTCATGCTTGAAACATTCTGTACAATTCGAATGAGACAATTGTAATATTTACATGTGCCATAATGGGTAGCAATTATAGTATGTGCAGTCAGAAACCAATAATCATGAACATTCAAATCAACAGCAACCATTGAAAAAGTAAAAAAAAAAAAATCTTGTTTCATCCATCTGGCTTTGGCTTTTTCTTCTTTTTACTTGTTATCTCTCGATGTTGCCTGACTCATTTTTCCCGCACACATCATCAGTGCAAAGTTAAAGCTTCTGTCTCTGCCTTCAGGTGTACCAGCTGCTGCAGTCCCAGCAGGAGGCCGCCATCCAGATCTCAAGGCAGCAGTGTTGGCAGGACACCCTCATGCGACTCTACCTGCGGGGTGAGGGGTCTTTGCCGCTGCGGAGCGCCGACACTGTCAGCACCTGCAGCCTGGACTTGAGCCGGACCGGTGGCACTAACACGAACCGCCTGGAGCTGCCCTTGGACAGGAGGACGAGGGCAGGCAGCTCCGGCCGCCTGGACCGGCTGGAGGATGACCGGCTCAGCATCGGCGATACTCGCTCCGTGGACAGCCTAGAGAATGGAGATGTCATTTCGCTGCTGGACACGCCCTCATCCTCTGCCTCCACTGAGCCACACCTCCATGTCAAGCCCTGGGTGGTGGGAAAATCAGGGGGCTTGATGCTGGATCTGTCCCACCTGCAGGGCTACGAGGGTGCGGAGAGTGGCAGCCAAACGCCTGGTAGCATGCCCAGCACACCGTCTCCCCTGGAGACCTCCAAGCCTTTCCCAGGAAGCTCCGGTGATGTCAATTCCTCCCTGACAGAAGACAGCTTCCTCTTTAGTGACAACATCTCGCTTGGGGAGTCCTTCAACAACGCTGAGGTGAGATTGAGGATCACACCAGTTTAGGACTGGTGGTCTTCGTCAGATTGTCTCAATCTTGCTGAAAGAATCAGGAATTAGGAAAAGACTTGCCATTGTGTTGATCACTGCCAGTGTTAGAAACATGACTGAAAAATGAAATAGAGGTCAGAGGTGAGATGCTAATAAGAAACCTTGGTTGCTTCGTTACATACGTATACTGTTGTATAAGTATTCTGAAGTTGTCTTAATGCTGTTAAGCAGCAAAAGTGTCTGACTTGGTGGGTGACATGTCCTCAGGAAACTTAATCTGTCTCCTCCTGCAGCAGGAGCTTGTCAGTCAAAGCTTTAAATCTGTCTTATTGACATTAAAAGTTGTTGGGGAATGTGAGCGTTTGATCTGCTCAGCGGTTTAGATATAGCTAATATGTAAATGTGCCACCATCCACATTCAAGAAGAGGATCATGCTCAAACTCAGCCCTGTCGTAAGGCTCTTAAAAGTATTAACATGCATTAAAGTCAGAAGTGAAGCGTCGCATCCACACACACAGTCAATATCGTGCTGAAAATGTATAAATGTCCTATTTCCGTCTTCTCATTATCATATTTTCCATTAGTTGCATCGTCTTCCCTGGAGGGATCATCTAGTCTCAGTGTAACCGAGCATTTTTCTGTCTTTTGGTCTGGCGTCGCCCCCTAGCGGGCTGAGGATGAGCTGTGCAGCATGCTGCTGGAGATAGTGCTATGCGTGATGTGGCGTGGCGTCGAAGGCTCCGATGATGCGGCGTGGCTGGAGCGTGGCCAGGTCTTCTCAGCTCTCACCAAACTGGGGACGGCCAACGAACTGCTGCTTCCTGTGGACCAAATCAAACTCAGGTGAGACGAATGATGTGTCATGAGCTGAACATTGGTTGAACGCTTCCATAGACTCGCGTGTTCATGGCACCTAATGGTCTCCTCCTCGTCCTCTCCTCTGTACACCGGCCTGCAGTCTCATGGAACGTATGCTGGAGTGGGCAGTGAGTGACAACCGCGAGGCATCTGCCGCCATGTTGCCACAGCATACAGAGAACGCAGTGCGTTTGCTTCACATGGTACAAGATTTCCTGCAAGCAGAGGGCCTGGTCAACCCAGCGCTCTGGACCGAGAAAGTTCTGGAGGAGACTGTGACTCTGATGGACAGCCTCATGGTGTGGTACTCTGCGGGCACCCAGTGGTTCCAGCTCTCCCAAGTTGGGCTGAGACTGCTGCTGGGCTTCATGGCTCAAGAGGACGCTGAGGTGTTTACGCAAGTCCATATTTTCTAAGCAGGCCTTTGCAGAAATACGCACACCGAATGATAACTCACCTGTGTGCTCCCTCTGCCATCCCAGGTGTGTGCCATGGCCACTGCCAAGCTAAACGGCATCCTGCAGACCAAAGAGGTGTCCAGCCAGGACGAGGCCTGCTACCTGCTCGGAAAGGTTGAAGGCATCCTGCGGCGCTCCATCCAGGAGCAGATGGAGGAAACATACTCATTCCTGGTTCCTCTCCTGCGAACACTGCTCTCCAAAGTCCACCGCCTGCTCTACATGGAGCTCCACCTCCCCCAGCTCCCCGACACCAACGGAAGCCCGTCATTCTTCGAGGACTTCCAGCTGTACTGCAACTCGCCTGAGTGGCGGGTCTACCTCGACAAATATGTAGGAGACAGAAATACGACTGCAGCCAATGTTTGAGATGATAATAGATGAAACTGTGGTTAAGGTTGCTTTCTTCTGTTGTCAGATTATTCCATACATGAAGCAATATGAGATTGAGACGTTCAGCCAGGGTCATGAGACCATGGCGCTGTACTGGAAGGAGTGCTACGAGGCCTTCATGGTCAGCCTGCACAAAAGAGAGAGGGAGAGGGGCGAGAGCAAGATCCGCTTCCAGGTTAGTTGGACTTGAACATTTCTGGACCCCAATTGATGCTTCTCTCACGTGAACTCAAAACCTTCTCCTCCTCACTTGTCCTGCAGGAGCAATTTGTCGAGCCCTTCTCTCGCCGAGGCCGCCAGGAGAACCTGCGCTACAACAGCATGTTGAAGCAGCAGCACAGCCAGAACAGCGCCACCGTCAGGCAGTGGAAGGCAGCGCGGCGGGGTCTGGTGTGCGAGAGGGGACCGTGGGCCGAAAGGTACCGACATGAACTGTGGTAAAACGGTTCATATCGAGAACTTCAGGGCTATTCAGTGTTCGGCTCATCAAGACATGACATTTTAAGTGTGATCTGCAACCATGTGTTATAGGCAGCAGGACGAGATGCACTGGAGGGTGTCCAGTGCTGAGAACTTTTCCCGCATGAGGCTGAAGCTTGTCCGAAATTACATCTTCGACCCCCACAGAGAAGCCAGCGCTCTGCGAGATAACCTTGGTAAGACAAGCCCCATTCTGGGTGGGCTTTTGGCTTAGGTTTCCCCCCATGTCTGGCATGAGTTTAGATGAACAGCCATGTATATTTTCTCCATATCTTTGAGAGGCCGTATGTCAAAGCATCTGGACTAAATTTGTGTAAGGTTTGCAGAGAAAGTACTGGCTCAACTATGAAGTGGGTGAAGTGTGTGTACAGTCAGCCATGAGCACATTCATCCTGCCCACCACTCATAAAGAGAGAGAGAAGAACTGGCCTTGAAAATCCCTTTAAAGCTGAGCTTGTGTCTTACCCCTCCAACCACTCAATGAGAGGGATGATCCATTACAGATGTGTAAAGTCAAAAATTTCAATATATGGTTGTGGGAAAAAAAAGGCGATATGAAATGAACTCCAGAAACTAAAACCTGTGTCATGCAGAGGGCTTTTAATCAAGTAGCTGTTCACCTGCCTGTGTGTGTTTTGTGGCTGCTGGAATAATCACGCCACAGGGGCCAGATTCAAAATGAGGCTAATTGAGAGCCCACCACACTGCCCAATTATTTCGCACCAGAACAGTAGTTAAAAGCCTTCATAACAAACTCCTCTATCATCTTCCCATGTGCCAACTGTGTGTTTGACCCAGTCATGAAACTACACAAAGGAATCGAGAGCTGGGTACCGAAACTGTTGTTAAAGATCAGCGTGTTTATAAGCTCTGGTATTTATGGCTGTGCCGCCGCTAATAAATGCTTAGAGATGAAACAGTTGTTTTTTTTCATGACGGAAACAACAAGCAATTTTTCCAAACATTTAGTGAAAGTGAATCCCACACAGGCGGAGAAATGCACTCCCATTCTCGGCACGTTACATCATTGCAGCCTCGTGTTCGGAGGCTAAGCTGACTTAAGGTTTTTGTAGTCAGACATGATGTAAGTTTTCTGTGCCGTTTTCCTCATCAGTGCCATTCTGTGTAAGTGGTTTTCACCCGCTAGTCTATAAACTTTAATGACTAATTTGACTTTAATTTGGTGCATTTTATCCCGTCATTCATGCTGACTCATTTGCCATCATTAGTTATCATTGCAGTAAGACGGGGAGTTTATAGGCGTTACACATGTGAAAGTATTCAATTTCTAGCTTGTTTTAATGCTAGAATTGTCATACTTTATTCATACATGCTGCTACTTAAGAGGAGGCAACTCCCTGGTCCCTTTCTGGGTATTTTAACATCAGAATCTACCACTAGTATGTATCTGTGCATCAAACATCTGTCTAGAATCATGTTGATGTCTCTGTTCTCCTGAGTGACGATGTTTGATGGAGTTTGGTGACTATCTGACATGAGCTTTGTAGCATCTATCCAGGTTATCCAGCTGGAATTACAAAGTAGAAACAAAACGTTCCATGACTATTAAGTTCAGTTCTAAAGTTGTTTTGGTTTTTCTCTCAAAAAGTATGAAAACTGTGTAATAAGAGAACTATTAAAGTACCAGACTGATAAACAGTAGTGAAACCAAATCTTAACAGTATAAATCCCTGTTCTGGTGTAACCATGGTCAGCCTTTAATGACCTTTATACATTTCATCCATGTACGTGATGTTGGTGTGTAAATTCATAGTTATTAATTTTCTATTTTTGGAATAAACCAATGGAACTGAGCTGAAAGAAAATTCGAAGCATGCCCAAGAAGCTCATTTACAGCATTGTAATGTTCACCAGTCCACCATCTCTGGCCACCTCCTCTCAATTTTTAATCCCCTCCTGTCACTGTTGCTTTGCTCAGGTGTCCATCAGCAGCGTGTTAATCCCGAGTCTCTGCTGCTGGAGGCTGTGAAGCAGGTCAAAGTCAGCGACCTGGAAGACGACATACTGGAGCTGCCGGAGGACGACCCTGCTGCTGCCAACAACCAGTCAGTCACCAAGCATGACGGTGTTCGCACCGACGCGTTCTTGAACTGACACTTCAATGACGGTCGGAACTTAAGTTTGGGTCGGACGTGTTCACAGAGTCAAGATACTGTCGTTGTCCTGCAGGGCTGAGGCAGAGGAGGCAAGTCAGAAGGAGAAGCTGGTGCTGTGGGAGGACTGCGAGCTAGTGACAGTCGTCGACGTGGTTCCCGGCCGCCTGGAACTCACCACCCAACACATCTACTTTTACGACAGCAGCCAGGAGAAAGAGGAAGGTGAGGAGATTGTAAGACAAGTGGATTAGGAAATGGGGACGAGGGGGGGTACCACCACACTCTTCTTTACACAAATCATGTCTGCTTATTTCTTGAAGGAGTCGGCCATGACTTCAAATGGCCCCTGTCTCAGATCCGAGAGGTCCACCTGCGACGGTACAACCTGCGTCGCTCTGCTCTGGAGATCTTCCTCATTGACCAAACCAACTACTTCCTCAACTTCAAGAAAGAGGTGACGAGCCACATGCTTACTGATAAAAATGTAGGAATTTCCCTTTGGAATTCTATGAGTAGTGACCTGAGCTGACCGCAGATGTTCTCCTCCTCACAGGCGAGAAACAAGGTCTACAGCCGTATGTTGCTGCTACGATCCCTCAACCTTCATGGAACCCGTTCACCACAGGAGCTTCTCAAGGCCTCCGGACTCACGCAGGTCAGAGCCCAGTGACGTAGAAATCTCGCTTAACAGTACTTAATTGTGCAAACCTTGATCATATTTTTTTGATCTCACCAAAGAAATTTGTCCTCATAAACACAGAAATGGGTGAACCGGGAGATTTCCAACTTCGACTACCTGATGCAGCTCAACACCATCGCAGGCAGAACATACAACGACCTGGCTCAGTACCCAGTGGTACGTTCTGCTCTGGATACATCAGTGCACAGCAGGCAGAGCATCGTTGCTTTGTATTCATTTGTATTCATGATTGTTGATGTTTTGCGTGTGTTGCCAGTTTCCCTGGATTCTGGCCGACTACACCTCCGAAGAGCTGAACCTGTCTGATCCTCGCATCTTCAGGGACTTGTCAAAGCCGGTGGCGGTGCTCAACAACCGCAACGCCAAGGCTGTCAGAGAGAAGTACGCCTCATCTGTCCATTCATAACTCTCATATACCTGCAAATATGTACAAGCTTCTGTTGTTGAAAGTTCACAGCAGATGGAAGCACGATCCGTTTCAAACTTCTGAATGTTGTCAATCAGGTATGAAAGTTTTGAGGACCCGACCGGCACCATCGACAGGTTCCACTACGGCACCCACTACTCGAACGCCGCCGGCGTGATGCACTACCTGATCAGAGTGGAGCCCTTCACCTCCCTGCACATCCAGCTGCAGAGCGGACGGTGAGCAGGGCAGGCTGACACATGTGCTTTGTTTTACTGACGCTGTGATGAATTATTCCCCATCCCTCCATCGCCCTCAGTTTGTTTTTCACCGTTACGAGATCATTCCGTCCATCTGTATCATCCTGCCTCGCCCGCAGGTTCGACTGTGCCGATCGCCAGTTCCACTCCATCCCAGCGACGTGGCAGACCCTCATGGACAACCCCAACGACGTCAAGGAGCTCATCCCTGAGTTCTTCTACTTCCCAGAATTCCTCGAGAACCAAAATGGTGAGGTTTGAGTATTTGGTTCATGCTATGGATGAATCAAAGTTGTGATGCAGGGATAAGGAGTACTCATTATTTAGCGGCCAAACTGTTGTGTTACTCATTGTTGTGGCATTCATATAGTTTGCTTGATGAAACATTTCAGTAGAGGGTATTAACACCGCAGTGGTGCAGTGTCACTGTGTTTTTGCAGTACTTCTTCAGAGACAAATGATGCAACAGACTTTTTCCTCTCATGGTTTTCATTATTCAATATTTCTGTCTTTTGATCTTGCTGTCACCCAGCCTTTGATCTGGGCCGCCTGCAGATCTCCAAAGAAAGGGTAGATGATGTCATTCTGCCCAAATGGGCCAAATCGCCCGAGGACTTCATCTACAAGCACCGCAAAGCCCTGGTGAGGTTCAGTTATAGTTCTGCCGCTGCTGTATGATGTTGCTCTGTAGGTGCCATCCTCATGGAATGAAATTAGCGAGGAAGATCATGAATCCGTCGCCTTCAGCAGACACCACTGCACTTTATATTTAAGTTTGTGATCACCTCTGTACTTGATCAGATCACCTTGAGTCTCATTCATTCTATTGAGGCTTTGTCAGTGGATAAACCGGCGCCTCTGCTTCATGCACAGTCCATTTCTCCCTTTAGTCTGGCTCAGCATCAGTGTGTCTCGTCAGCAGTGAGTCGAGGTGCTGACTGCAGAGCTTCTGTACACTCGTGCATCAAATTACAGAAAATGCTCCACTGTCGGCATCAGTTATCCTCCAGATGACATTCTGTGCACTTTCAGAGGCCTCTGTGTTGTGAGTGTAGTAGCCGCGTGCGTCTTCTGTTTACGCAGTTTGTTTGGCTGATTTTTGAGCACAGTATGTCTTTGTTGTTGCAACAGGAGTCGGAGTATGTTTCAGCCCACCTTCATGAGTGGATCGATCTAATCTTTGGCTACAAGCAGAGGGGCCCTGCAGCAGTGGAGGCCCTCAACGTCTTCTACTATTGCACATACGAGGGTAAAGCACGCTGTCGTCATCATTGTTAAATTCTTTATTCGGTGTTCCATAGTATCTCACACGTAATAGGATATGCAAATTTGTCTGTGAGCTAATTTTGCTAACACTGAGGGAACATGTTGTTTCTCGTCTGCATCCTTACTATCCTGAAAAAAAGTTGTAAATATTCATAACTGAATTATTCATGTTGTTTCTTTTTAGCATCAGTTTGCTACTTAAGTGGCAAAACCACAAAGTGCAGACCACAATATAAAACCAGGTCAGGTTTGACTTCATGTGCAGCCAGTCTGAGGTTAATCTGCTGAAGTCTCAGAGTCGGTCCAGATCCCCTTTCTGTTGTGGCCATGTGGATAACTTGATATCTGTCACAACCGATAACCTGCAAATTGATGACTGATATTCTTTTTACACAAGAAGACACGTGAATTAATGCGTTCAAATGGTGGAATGGTGGAAATGGTAATTGTGGTATTTTGAAGATTGTCTCTGGGTTGCAGGTGCGGTGGATCTAGATGCCATCACTGACGAAAAGGAGCGTAAAGCCCTGGAAGGCATGATCAGCAACTTTGGACAGACACCCTGCCAGTTACTGAAGGTGCACACATCTGATCTTTTTTTTTCCATTTTAAAAAACGGACAAAAGCATGATATCCATAATAACTCAAGGTAGTGAAGTTGTGCATAAATCTGATTTAGACTTGAATGTGTGTGCGTATGCAGGAGCCCCATCCAGTGCGTCTGTCTCAGGAGGAAGTGGAGAAGAGGAAGGCCCAGCTGGACTCGTGTCCTCTCAGCATGTTTGAACACCTCAGCGACCTCAAGTCCTTCTTTGTTGAGGTTCCCGCTCTCGCTCCTGTGTGCACGGCCGGTGTCGCGCCTTTTCTTACATGCTCAAACAGCTAGTCAGTAATTAGTAATTTGACCAAGCCTCTCTGCTTTGTCATTATTGCAGGGCATCAGTGACAACGTGCCGCTGGTTAAAGCCGTGGTGCCAAAGAATCAGTCCCACTCCTTCATCACCCAGGGGAGCCCAGACATCATGGTGAGCCCTGGTGCCTCTTCTGAAAAGACTGATAAAGCCGCTAGTAGTTTGTCTGGATGAACTGGGCTCAGACGGCAGGCACTCATATCCTCCCGGCATTTGCGTTGTCTTTAGGTGACAGTGAGCCAGAACTGCCTGGTTGGTACCCATGGGTGGCTGCCTTACAACAAGAACATCTCCAACTACTTCACCTTCATCAAAGACCCGACCGTGTCGAACAGCAAGTGAGAATACTGCATCTCCGCAACGCGCACAAATACTTTTACAGACCATTTACCTTTTGGCGCTAGTGGCTAATGCTGCTTCCGCTAAAGTCGCATGTCCTGAATGATCCTCCTAGATTAATTAATTATATGAGTGCTGTCTTATCCTTGCTACGTCATCTCTTCTGTCCAGAACCCAACGTTTCCTGTCAGGACCCTTCGCTCCTGGTGTGGAGGTAACAGCGGGGCTCTTTGTCGTCTCGCACGATGGCAAGTTGCTCTTCAGCGGCGGCCACTGGGACAACAGCCTCCGGGTGACCTCGCTGGTCAAGGGAAAGACCGTCGGGCAGCACATCAGACACATGGGTAAACACACACTCTGCATCTTCCTTAGCGAAGATCAGTCTGCTGCCAGAATTGTGTCTCATGAGTGTTACGCCGTCATGGCCGCCTGCTCTTACGAGTGGACGGTGCTTTCTTTAAGTAAATAATGAGTCCTTCCTGCCACTGGCATGAAAGGTACAAGCTTCCAGATGGCTCCTGAATTCAATTCCTGGATAAAAGATACAAGCGTGTGTGTACGTGTGTGTCCTGTGGTGTGTCCTGTGGCGAATGACGGCTGTTTTTGTCCAGACATTGTGACCTGCTTGTCAACAGACCACTGTGGCATCCACCTGATCTCTGGCTCCAGAGATACCACCTGCATGGTGTGGCAGGTTTTGCAGCAGGTGAGGACAACCAGGGCCCTCACGTGGACCTCTCGCTTTTCTCGCTGCTCCATTTCCAGTTTTGTATCATAAACTTTGCATGCCGTTGCTCGGCGCAGTAATGAAAAGTAAAGAGTTGATGGGTTCATGCTGCCTGCCCAGTTTGGGACCACACACACGGTTACTTAAGGAGGCCGCATGGCCTAACTCGTCAGCAAATGACATCTGAGCTAAATTAACAGTAATTATTGAAATCCCGAAGCATCTCTGAATCACGTTTCATAATGAAAAATCTGTCTGCTCTTGGTGGTACATGTTTCATAGAAAAGAAATGGGGAAAAACAAATATCAGATAAAGGGAAAACAAAGTTCTGTTCAGTAAGCTTTCAACAAGCTCGGCTCTCTTACTTTGTTGATGTAGCTGTTTGCTTTGCAATGCAAATGATAAACATTGAGGTTGATCATAATTTTAATGAACACACTTGCGCTTGGAGTTGAAATGAACAGTGATGATATACACTGATTGCAGTGGGTATGAAGGAAGCCTGCAATTATGATAATATAATCAGAATCTCGAGCCAGCTTAAATTGTCCTCTTTAAAGGCAGCACGAATGATCACCGATCCAAATTGTTTTTACTCTGTTGGTGTGTAATCTGATTACTCAACATATTACACAATTCTTTCCTATAATCTATTGATGCTATTAAGATAATGTGGAATAATTAGTTAATGCATGCGTCATATGGAAAACTGGACCGAGTGGATGGATTGAGACACATTCATTCATTTGTGGGTTATACTTTCAGGTTAATTATGACTAATAGCCGATTAATGATATTTTCATATAACTGCGAACCTGATAGTGGTTGTGTTTTTTGCTGTCTCTCCTTGCAGGGTGGAGCTCCTGTAGGTCTTTGTCCCAAACCGGTCCAGGTGTTGTATGGACACACAGATGAGGTGGTCAGCGTCAGTATCAGCACAGAGCTGGACATGGCAGTCTCTGGATCACGGGTAGGAGCACGTGACACACACCAGACTGATCCTCCTGACAGCTGTGCGTTTCAAAGTCTTACCTCATCCTGCAAATGGATGTATTTTAGCCTCCAAAAAGTGTCTTTTCAGGAAAAGTTTGTGTGTCACATCACATGTTGAGTTCAAGGGCTGGAAAATTAGATCCCGACTGACAGCCAGTGGCTGAGGGAGGCAAAATATGCAATGCAGATTGCAGCTGCAGTAAGATGAAATGAATGTTGACACTTTTCAGATATCTCATGCAGTTCACTGGAACTTTGTTTTTACTCCCTCCATGGAGGACATTGCGTTTTCACCCGTGTTTATTTGTAAGCTAAATTATGCAAAAACTACACGTCTGATTTTCACTGAAGAGGCTACAGGATGGAGATTTGATTTTGGGGCCGATCCATCATAATTAGCTAAAAGCAATGCTTTTATGGGCATTGTTAAAATGATGCAACTGTGGAAAAAAATTTCAGGAAAACAATGTTTCTGATTAAATTCATTCAAGAAGAAGAAGAAGAGCACATTTGTGTAACTTAAATATAGGTATTTAGTTAGTGGGGTGTCATCAGAAAAAAAACTGTTTGTGGAGTTCTTCTGTTACAGTGTGTAAATGGAGGTGAATAGAGAGTAAGTGTCTTGTTAAATGTCCGCTCCTCCTCGGTTTCTTCAGGACGGGACCGTCATCATCCACACGGTGCGGCGGGGTCAGTACATGCGCTGCCTGCGACCGCCGTGCGACAGCTCACTGCCGCTGTCCATCCTCCACCTGGCCGTGTCCTGGGAGGGTCACCTGCTGGTCCACACCTGCCTGGAGGGCAAGGCAACACTCAAGGTATACACACACACAAACACACACACACACACACACACACACACGTATACGTGTAGTGAGCAAGAGAGGGAGACGGATAGAGACCTCGTTTATGAAGACATATACTGACAATTCTGTCTCTCCTTAATAGCAGAATGTTTCTACTTTCTCTTTGCATTCGTTTCCATTGCACATTTACAGGAATTCGTGCCAAGTTCCTGTCTAAACTGTTTACAATATAAATCTTTTAATTAATCATTTTTGAACGCATCATGGAGGTCCGAAATGTTGCAAAGTAAATGTTTAAAGCATGGATAGTGGACATTAGGAGAGAGACATCAAAAAATTGCAGGATTCACTGTCTCGTGAAATAGTATTGTGAAGTTTTCCTTCTCACGTACTTACTCACATGAAATGGGTGAAGATCGTCTCGATAAACATATTTTCTTGCTTTTCCCAGGACAAAAACGCCCTCCACCTTTACTCTGTGAATGGGAAGCACCTCTGCAGTGAACCCCTGAAGGAGCAGATGACCGACATGTGTGTTTCAGGGGAGTTTGTGGTCATCGGCAGCCAGCAGGGATACCTGTCCATCCGAGACCTCTACAGGTGAACCTCCATGCATGTTTGTGCACGTGCTCTAAGAGTTCTACACGTGTGCGGACGGTGTAGACCTGACGGTTTCTCCTGTGCAGTCTGTCCCTGTGTGCGGAGCCCATGGCCATGCGGGTGCCGGTGCGCTGCGTCTCGGTCACCAAAGAGCAGAGCCACGTCCTGGTGGGCCTGGAGGACGGCAAGCTGATCATCGTGGGCGTGGGCAAGCCAGCGGAGGTAAAGAACTCGCTGAGGAACTACATCGCTCAGAGCCTGGAGGGATCGCCGCTCATGGCCTCCCCCCTGCTGGCGCCACTCCGAGCTCGCTCTCCGACTCGCCTGCTGCACCAGCGCGACCAGCTGGTGTTCAGCCCCACTTCCGGCTCCCAGAAACCCTGGCAGCACTAGTCTTCTCCTCATCTCCCTTGCTGTAAACCTGTAGATGCTGTAGCTAGACACACATACGCACACACGCACGCACACACACGCACGCACACACACGCACGCATACACACGCACACATTGATAGATAAACCACTTATCACCTGTGTCGCAATACTCAGCCTCCCCAAAGACCTTGTAAGCTACAGTCACCTCTCCTTCTCAGGGATGGTTGTCACCCTCAGTCACACTTGTGGCTTCCTAACTCCATCACTAAAGCACCACACACACACACACACACACACAACACACACACACGCGCCACTCAGCTCATTCGGCACAGTGGCCACTAGAACTGTGAAATAAAAACAATGTGATGCGCTAACCTCATTCTTTTAGAAATCCTTAGCATATTTGACTTGATCTGGGACAGACTCGAGCCCGTTTACCAGAAGTGAAGTTGACATGTTTGAGTGTGTCCTACTAACTAAAAAACATAAACGTAATTAACATGACTAACAATTTTGTAAGCCATATTAGCAGAGTAGCTAGAATATAATGACAATGATATAAACTACTAAGATAGACTTTAATGTTTAGATAGTGTAAATAGTGACACGGTGGAGGTTGAGCCACATCTGACTAGTTAAATCTGAATCATCGCACCCTTCTGCTTGTCATCTTTTCTTTTGAATCTGACTCACATCAAAGTGAATCAAAGTTTTTTTTTCTTTATTGCCTCACCAGCAATCAAACACCTATGAACTAATCAATCACTCATGAGTCATATCCTCCTTCCTTTTTTCCTCCCCTTCCCCTTTTGTTTCCTTTGACTTCATGCTTTTCTATCCCCACTCTCCCCCTCCTCCGTCCCACTTCCTCCTCCTCCTTATCCTCCTCCTCCTCCTCCTCTTCCTCGACTCTTCTCAGATGCGCTCTGGCCAGATATCACGGAAGCTGTGGGGCTCCAGCAAGCGCCTGACCCAGATCTCCTCGGGGGAGACGGTGTACAACACCCAGCACCACCACAACTGACACCCACCCCCCCTCAGAATCCCAAACCCTCCCTCCTTCACGCTCATCCTACATTCCTGTCGCCTAGTTCACCTCCATTCCCGTTAGTCTCCGAGCAGGTTGCCTCATTCTGTCTCACCTTCACTGGGAACATGCGCTCACTTCCTCCAGCATCTCTCCACGCCTTCATGGGTGGTGGTGGAGCATCGGAGTCTGTTGACGTTTTCCTCCGCATGCCCCGTTGCTTTGGATTGACCGTACGGCGCTGGCGCTGTGGTTCAAGTCCAAGAGGTAGCGCCAGCCTCAGCACCGCCAAACCACTCCCGCCGCTGCCGCCGCGGCCTCTCTCGCCATCCCTCGGCTTTTCATCGTCACCTTTTTGCGCGTGCGGTCGGTCTGATGATTCTCGAGCCAGGTCGCCGCTGTCGTGGCTCCGGAGCGGGCGGGCGGGCGCGGGGGCTTCGTGTGTCACCATGGCGTATTTCACAATATAAGTTCAAGTGGCCTTTTCGTCCCCTCCTTAGTTTGCCTTGGACGCAGACAGGCGGGCCTGTGCTCTGTAGGCCGAGACTCTAAACGCCACACGGCAGCCTTATGCAGTAACGTCATCACTCACACGACCAAACTCTCTGCCTTTCTTTCTTTTTTTTTGTAAGTACATTTGAGTGTGATCCTTTTCATCGGTTGTGTTTTCCCATTGTTGATTTCTTTATTGTTTTTGACAATTTTATGCATGTGGCCAGCAAAAGGGGCATCTGTATGGCATCTGTGGTCCATTTGGAGACTGGGTAGCTAACTTGTCTCGTCCTCTTCCGCTTATCCGGGTCGCGGGGGCAGCAGTGACCTGCCGTCCAATCCACATTGCGCCAGACCCATATGGTCCCTCCAGCAGGCCCACCACCTGCTGGAGGGACGCACCCATGTCTCTGCCTCGGGCTGGACCTGACCGGACCCCATGGGCGAAGGTCCGGCCACCGGGTGCTGGCCAATAGGCCCCTTCCCCAGGCCTGCCTCCAGCGTGGGGCCCCGGTATTCCTCCGGGCAGGGCACACTGGTCCTTTTGATGTTTTTCTTCCCACATGCATCTTTATGGACCATTCTTTGTTCCAACCCTTCACCCAAGATCAATTTGCCGTGGGAGACCCTACCAGAGGCTGCTGCCCCCGACAGCATAGCTCCTGGTTTTTTTGTTTGTTTGTTTCTTTCTTTCTTTTTTTACGTAGTCGATTTGTTTTGTTTGAGGAACGCCTGCGTCTGTCTTTCATGCACTGTAAAGACAAACCTGATCACAAGTTGGAACACTACACTCTCAACGACAACAAGCTTCCACGCGAAGGTCGATCACGGCTGAGGCAAAAAAAGAAAAAGAAAGGCTGCTCATGGACGGCCATGATGTCACGTCGGCACTCAGTGCTTCATCGAATGTTTTTTTTTCTTTAAGTTACTTGAATCCATGTTTATTTATAAGTAAAAGTAGCATTTTCTTTAATCACACTTTTGTCTCAAGCGCGACCAGCGCGGCGTGTTTCTGTTCAGACTACCTTTGAAGACTGAGAAGGAAAATATCCTCAAGGGCTTGATGTCAGTGTTTATAGCAATACAGCTGGGTGTCGGTTCTCTCATGTTCCTTCTTGCCCCACATTGTTTGCTCTGCCAGCCGTCGATCAGCAGTCTTCCTGTAGCTTAAGTGGGACCCCCCGACGGGACCCCCTCCTCTCAACCCACGACTGCCTTCAGCTCCCATCGTCGCCTCCAGACTTTCGTGTGCGTCCTCCTGCTCATTGTGAAGATGTCAGCGGAGTGTTTCTTTCGTGGGGCTTCGCTCGCTCACGTCGTTGGTGTGTGAATGTGATTCTTAACTCATCAACTTATATCAGAACCGTAAAAAAAAAAGAACACAGTCTGAAGCTCCTGTAGATGAGACTGTGTGGTTCATATTTTTGCACCATTGTTGCGATTGTGTGTGTGTGTGAGTGTGTGTGTGAGGACATGCCAGTGACGCATGTTTTAATGTTTTTATAGCCATTGTTGATTGTAAGTTGATATGGTGTCTGATTCAATTTTTTTTTTCTTTTTCCTTTTTTCGACGTGGTTTTGTATTAGGTTTTTATTTAACTGTCACAACAAGATGGAGCACAAAAAGACCAAGTTTGTGACCTTCTTCATGAGATTTTCTGTGAAAAGCGCATAGGTGCTTTTCACTGCAGTTGGTTTGTCATTCACCCATACATGTCATTCAGCAGACAGGAAAAAATACTGAGATGTGACGCAGACTTCCACAGCTGCAACAAACGGAGTGCCTTTATCCCAGTGTGCTTAACATAGAAGTACCTTTTTTTTTTTTTGTTTCTTTTACTGAAGCTAATCGTCCCAGAACTTCGAGAAAATCAAATGAAAGCAGCATTCCAGAAGTTGAACCTCCAGTTTCAGTGGCAACCAAGGTTAATTGACTTAAAAGTACTATTTTGTGTCTTAGTAACATTCTCTGTGACTGACACCAAATGGATATGTGTATATCTGTGATTATTTATGAATACGGTATATATATATATACATATATATATATAGTGTACAGCATGATTTTTATTTCAGTGTATTTGAAATGTACTTTTGCACTTTCCAGGTACTAAATTGTAACTAATTGTTTTAACTTGGCTCCCTAATCTGTACAAACCGCTTTGTATACACAGGTGGAAAATGATCATTAAAGTCTTGTCTAAATTTAAAGCAGCTGCACAGAAATGTATGTGTTTGAAGTCTTCACCGTGGACGGGAGAACGAGGCGTTTGCAGTGGTGCCGGAGGTAAAAAAAACAAAACACACTGATGTGGCATGCTAAGTTTTATCCAGGCAGCTGCAGGCATACAGATGGTGACGTGCTGGTAGACGCACCGATCACACAATGGAAACTGAAAGGGTTTTTTTTTTCTCAAGAATGTGAGAATGCAAGATCTCTCATGCCGTGTCTCTGTGGTTTTCACGCAGCGATGGAGTACGAGCAGATGGACGCTCTCCTCAGTTCACAGTCAGCGGCCGTCCACCAGCTTTCGTCTGCGGAAGAGGGTAGGGACAGTTTTGCAGCGAGGTTTTTCTCAAACCGAAGGGCCCCCAAGTGTGTCTACTCATATCGCAGCGTTTCTTCTAAATGAACTAAAAATGTTGCCTAGCAAATGCAACAGGCAAATAAGCAGCAGAACCAAAAGGAAACTCGTCTCAGGACAATATCAGGTTGTCTCAAGTGCCACAGGGCAAAGATACAAGTTCACTATCTTATCAGTTCTCCACAATGTAGCCCGTCTGTTCTCCCGGCCTCTCTGATCTTTGATACCCTTTGATAAACCGTGCGGCTGCAAATATATGGAAATGAAGTCAAATGAATCTCTTACAGCCTGATTCACGAGGACACAGCGGGTGATGTACACAGATTCGTGGTTGGCACAAATCCTTGCGCATTTGGAGGACGCTTAATTGCAACTACCTTGTTTTCAAGGTTGGCGGTGTGCTCGAGTTCAAATATTCTCCTTGAAAACAATCTGGCAGTTCAAACAAAATCAGCAATTTAAACCCCCCAAAAGAATCCTGGATAGTTGAAACGGGCCAGTCCAGTAATCATGTAATTGTTTGTGTTCTTGTCATCAAAATAACATAATCACAACAAAAACATGCAGTTATAGTTGATATGAAAAGCTATTACAAGACAGTGTTAATCTACAGTAGATATTGATTACTGTGGGCATAAAGGAATTCTTTAAACTTGTCGTGCAAGTAACTAGATTTGACGATGAAGGCTTGAAGGGTCCATAAGTGTTCATTGGTATTCCTTGTTCTGTCAGCAATGACTTTTTTTTTGTATTTTTGACAACTTAACCAAGAGCATAGTTAGTATCTACTGTATCTAACTTCAGTAATGGCTAAAGGTCACACCAGAGTTACACTCTCCATAGTCAAGAGAGTAAATTTGCTGTTTATTCTCTCGTGAATTATATCGCCTTATTTTTTTTTATCGTCCTCTGATACTGAAGTGCAGACAGGGTGTTGTTCTTACCGATCTTGAACATCTCCACGCAGACGGGTTTGTCGGTGTGGATGTTGGGGTGGCCAGGCATCCAGTCACTGTAGCCCCACTCTGACCCGTCCACCCATGATGCTTGCTGGTTCTGGGGCGTGTGGCAAACGAAAGCTTGATTAGCCCCGGTGCTGAAACTGATTTGTCGTGTATTGGTTCAGTCTCAAGAAATTTACGTCGTGAAATATAACGTCAAAATCTCTTGTACTTGTAAGATGAGAGCTAAAAAAAAAGACTTCAGATGTCCCTTATTTAGCGTTGTGGCCTGTGGAACATTTTTAAATCACAAGTTCAAAGGTCAATGTTTCACCGAGTTAAGAATAACACTTATCTGTCCCGTTGATAACATATCTGATGAAACTCTCCTTGGCCTCCGTTCAGGACCAAATGACGTTACAGTCGGTCAGCAGTTGAATAAAATGGTGACATGATATAGTTTTACACCATACTGATAGTCTGATATTACTCCTGTCATAAAAGAGAATAAACTGGCGATGATGTGTTCTGTGGGGAGAGCAAGCCCATGAACTAGGCACCGCAGCTATATTTTTAACCCCAATCGCATGGTTCCTCTGCTGTTGCTCTCCTTGGGAGGGTGTTGCTTCAAGTAACTTGCCTTGACCTTCCCTCCCAGCCATGTCAGTGTGGGAGTGCGCTCGCCACCGTTGGTAACCATGGAAACCAGGCGGGAATGCAGATCCTGACTTGTTATAGAGGCAAGCTCGGCATTTGGGGCGTGAGCTCTACATAAGTCCTGGAGACGGAGGAGACAGAAGTAAATGATGAGACATTTAATTTGTAGAGCCAAATA
>CAAKHG010021535.1:29811-53172 GCA_901007715.1 Dactylopterus volitans
GGAACTGATGTCATGGCTTCTCCACCGAATGTTTAATTTTTACACTTTAACACTTTGGTTTTAATGCCTAACCTGTGCTTCTTTGAAGGCCAGCGGTGTGGGGTTGAACTCATAGCAGTTTCCGTTGATGACCTCCCCATTGCATGCAACTGGATGTTTTTGGAGCCTGGAGGTGGAAGGTTCAGCTCCCTGTCCTAAGACCCTGAGGACACCAATTACTGGTTCACTACCCTGTTTGAAACTAGGTGGGAGGGACTTGTGGGGCTCGGTTCCCTGTCTAAAGCCATCTCGGTTAGAAATGCAGGGTTCAGTTCCCTGTTTGAACCCATCTCGGATAGGCATGAAGGGCTCGGTTCCCTGTTTGAACCCATCTCGGAGAGGCATGAAGGGCTCGGTTCCCTGTTTGAACCCATCTCGGAGAGGCATGAAGGGCTCGGTTCCCTGTTTGAACCCATCTCGGATAGACACGAAGGGCTCGGTTCCCTGTTTGAAGCCATCTCGGATAGGCATGAAGGGCTCGGTTCCCTGTTTGAACCCATCTCGGATAGACACAAAGGGCTCGGTTCCCTGTTTGAACCCATCTCGGATAGGCATGAAGGGCTCGGTTCCCTGTTTGAACCCATCTCGGATAGGCATGAAGGGTTCGGTTCCCTGTCTGAAGCCATCTCGGAGAGGCATGAAGGGTTCGGTGCCCTGTCTGAAACCGTCTTTGAGTTGTGGAGCAGAGGGTTCCTCAACCCGAACCCAACCACCTCCGTTCCTCTTGGCTGGCACATCAACAGGGACTAAAAGAGAGGGTCCTCAGATTAGACACTGGCCGTTGCAATCAATACGCCTCCTAAAACATGCGCCAGAATTAGCTGAAATGGGAATTGGATAGCGTTTGACAGATGGTAGTGCATCTCCTCACCCGGCCTCCTGTCCATCTCACTCATGTGTTCCTTCACCAGGCCAGTGTTGAGGTCAACAAGGAATTTCCGGGAGGGCTCGGTACCTTGTCGGAAGCCATCACGAGCAGTTTTATGGATGCTGGCGTGTTGAGTGCCTTGCTGGAAGCCATCAAGGAGCCGGGAACTTGAAAGTGTCCTCTGCAAACCTCTAGGGGCCGCTATTGGGAGAGCTTGCAAGCCTGTGAAGGCGATCATTCATATTCCGATTAACTGTAGAGAGGATCTGAGCAGCTATGACCTTGAAAAGCCAAATAAACTCAAATAGTCCTGTTTGAAATACACATGCAAAGCGCTGCACATAGTCATTGAGTTTGAATATACAACCTTTGTTCCGGATGAAACAAATAACCTTCCCAGCTGACAGATAGCTTCAAACTGTTGGGTCTTAAATCAATTATTAACTGTAGTATTACAATATCTAGGCTGGTGCTTTTCTTCCAACAGTGTAATAAACCAATATCGGCCAAGTCTAATCTGGGCCATTGAGGTCAGTTGGTCTGATTATTGTTTGCTGTCGTCAACAGCTTTGCTGCCAAGTCAAAAAACGAGAATCAAAGGTGACGCCCAAAATATTAATTCATTAGGATCATCAAAATAATTCACTAAATCATTCACTAAACGATTTTCTTAATTTCTTACATATTTCTGAGTGATTTTTCTTGTTAGTCAAGGAAAATATTTTTAGCAGAAAAATAAAAGCCTTTTCAGAAAACACATTTAAAAGTCACAGATTCAAAGTTAATCCATCAACGAGCCACAAAATGCAGAATAATCAGCTGCTTATACTTGACGACTCAGAGGTGAAGAAATCAATAATATTATTAATATTGGGGGTCAAGCATCTGATGCGTGAGGGGAGCTGAGATCTTACCTGACACAGTCAGGAGCAGCAGGACCAGCTTGAACATCCTGCAAGACACCAGAACAGACACACGGAAATCTTTACATTTTTCTCTCTTGAGGTTTCCCGCGGTTCAGAAACTGCAAGTGCGCTGCTCACCTGAGACGGCAGTGATGAACAATGAGCAACTCAGGAAGGGACGGACGCGCTGATATATACCCACCCGGGCCATAAACCTCAAGACTCGCGATAAAATGCATCAAAGTTGAATGTGATTATTGACTGATATGCATCTGCTGTGTTTGGTGCACTTTGCCCCTTAGCTATTGCCTCAGCGCTGATGTAACAGCCGTCGGGGGTGCTGACCCGTGATGTGACACTTTTCCTGCTCATCCTAGCACCCACATCCTGCGTTCCTGGTCTTAAACACAACCCGGGGTGAATGACACCCGGTGTGATCGAGGGTAAGCCCAGTCAATGTTAGGTGAACGTGGGGCAGGTGATTACAAAAGATGGTGAATAAACATCGGTGCCAAGGCCGTGAAAGGTTGTTTAAGAGTATTTAACAGGTCACCCCGATGCTCACACTGGTAAACATGTATACCTTGTAAATACTGCAGGTGTAATGAAAGGTCACAGTATTTGGCACAATTACTAGTAAAACACATGTCACACAGGAGTGGTAACTCACAGTGCTTTGAAATTGTCCAAACAACAAATTAAAAAACAACAACATTTAAGCAAGTAAAAACAACAGTGGAACTGGAAACACAGTGAGAATTTAAAATAAAATTTAAAAAAAAACTGTCAGAGCATTTCAGCAAGTCAACCGGATCATCTGGTTATGATCATGCAGTGTAGTTTAATTTGAGTTATGCCATATTTCTGGCTGCACAATTTGCTTAGATATATGTGGTTAAAGACATCGGTCACGGTCGAGGTTGAGTATGACATTCGTATCTTTTGGCAGAGGAGAAATGCGTGAAGGTTTAATACCGCAAAAAGCCTCGACCTTAATTGAGCAACAGTTTGGATTCGTTCGTTTTCTAACCTGGACTAAGCGGCGGGGCGGTGACAGCGCTTCAGAGAACGATGCCTAGGCCTCTAAAGCAGTGGCTCCGCTCGAGTGGGAAGTGCAGCGACACTAAACGAGCACCGCCCAACTCTGATTGGCAGATTTGCGCCAGCACATGGACGAACAGAGAGCGTTCAGTTCGTTGCGTCAAAGTACAGCATAACACAAACGTAACCGGAAGCTTGTGGAGCCAGTGTCAAAATAAAAGAATTAAATAACTGTCTAATCAAGTTAAGACGCCTGTTCGGAATTACACTATCATTAGCCATTAACTTCTCTTTAGAGCTCTCGTTGAGCTAATTCTTAGAATACGTGGACGCACTGAGTCCTAAAAAGTTGCAACGGTTATTGCGTAAAGTTTTTTTTTTTATTTTGAAAGTCTCAACGGGAAATTTGTTAAGACTATTGACGCTTTTTTTCTGCTTTGACAGGAAATGCCCTTTAGATGTAGTTCGCAAATACATTCGCAAATAACCGCGTCGGCGCCCGATTTGTGAAGCGATAGAATGCGCCGTCTTGCTCTCACGTAGCCGGTCTAGCGCGAAGTCATCGGCTCGCAGTCTGCGGCGCTGGGAGGACGAGACGCTGCGGGAGGTTGACTCGTTACGCAATGAACGTGACAGTGACAGAGTGACTTATCCCAGCTACAAGAGGCTAGCCGCCGGGCAGCTAGCTGGCACAGCTAAGTCAAACTTCACCACAGAAGAAGAAGAAGCGGCGAGGAGCTCCAGCCGAGACTCCGCGTACTCAGCAAAGCCCCGTAGCTCCCATTTAAACGTCGCGTCTCCTTATTTTTATCCAAGAAAATGGCGCTGGTGACCGCGTTAAGAAGACTGGCTCATGTTCGGTTACGAGAATGTTCGCGGGGGACGGCGGTGGTGGCTCCAGGTGCCTGGCGGGCGGGTCACAGGGGCTTCTCCGCGGGCACCCAGCCTCTGAGGTGAGTCCTCCAACCGGGACCGGTAAGGCAAGTAGGAGCACCGGTCCGCTGTTACACTAAATGTGAGTCTTATATTAGCTAAACTCCACCAGCGTGATCTTCGTGGTAAATACCAGGTATAACATGACCTTTCAGCAGTGACCTTTGCCTTCCTGTAGTAGGGTGTTGTTGTTTTTTATTATTTCTTTTACCCATTGTCACTTTTCAGTAACGTATCCCGATTACACTTTTCTTCTTCTTCCGTTTAAATGTTCTCATGTGAGCCTGGATTCCCGATTCCTTGAACACAACGTGCCTGATTTTACGTTAAAACGACGCTGCGTTTGGCATCTGCGTTGAGCCCCCACGCATGAATGAAGTTTGGGGTCTAAGCCAGCTATTTATTCGCATGAGCCGGAATCACCAATCACATCGCCTCAGTGGGGAAGGAAAAAAAAGTACAGGATTTAAAAAAAAAAGAATTGTTTAATTGATTTAAAAAAATAAAAAAAAGAGGGGAGAAACCTCAGTAGGAGGAGAAGACGGCGGCGGATGTGTCTCCCACCACAGGCGCAATAAATGTCGCATCTTCAGAAATCAGATAGCGGTGATGGAATTACTGCTCGAGGGGGACGATGCGTAGTGAGAGTGAGTGTGGGGGAAGCCAGCAGCGCAGAATAACGAAAGCTACTTTTTGTCAGATTTTTACACGCTGGGATTGTGGTGCTGGCGTAAGAAAACGTGCCGCCGAAGGGCTTCGGTGCGTCGGGCTTGCGTGTGAAGACTTGTTACATCGGAGCTGACCCTGAAACCTGATGTTTTCACACACACACACACACACACACACACACACACACAGAAGGCCGGAGCGATCCATCTCCCCGCTCCCAGTACAAGGCTTCCCCCGGCGTGTGTCTTCCCAGGGCCAAACAGCTCGTTGAATTGCATAACGGCTGCTTGCTTGCCTCCCAGGTTGAAGGTTTGGTTTGCCGGGCCGGCCTCAAACCGCCTGACACCGTCCCCGCGTGCTCACGTCAGACGGCCGTGAGTGGCCCTGACCCTCCCATCACTTGTGTGTGTGTGTGTCTTTTTTTTTGTTTTTGTTTTTTCAAAACCCCTCCTCCCCCACAGCGATCAAAGTTTGAGCCCGCAAGCCCTCGCATGTTTTCATCTCAAAGGGGTCACTTGGTGCAGATGAGGGAGCGGGGTTTGATAAGTGGCCGATCTAAGCCGATTACACGTGGTCCAGCCATCGCGCCGTTTCCAGGAGGTGGCTGAGCTCGGTTGTTTGTGTTCATGGTAATTCGAGGAGTTCATGAATGTGGTCAAACCTGAATGGATCAGAGGAGGCGACGCTAGAATCTGTGGGTCAGGCCGGGGAGACGCGGCTTAGCGAGAGGAGCCGCGCTCGCGAGCGTAAGGCTGCTCAGGCTGGGGAATAATTAATCGCTTTGTGTAGGACGCGGAGCGCCGCTGCTGAGAAGGGCCGTGGAGCAGACGTCCGAAGACGTGAACGTCGGGATGTTGATCATGCAGCTCCAAAGGAGTTCAGTCGGTCGTGCAGTTCATGATTCAACCTTTCCATAATCTTTTAAAAACCCAAGCTGGGGAGTCTGGGGGAAAAGAGGGGAGGGGGGGGCTGGTGGCGCCCTCGTTTGATCCCCCCAGCAGCATTCACTTCAGCCGAGTCGCCCCCGAGACTAAGCAGATGAAGAATGTTCATCCTCCACCTTCTTCATGAAGCTGACGGAAGCGCCAGTTAGTGACAAGTGCACATGTGTGGAGCGTGAATCTTTTAGATGGGTGATGATCCACGTGGAAGGTCAGCGGGGGAGAGCAGTCCTGATCCTTGAGCAGGGACAAGCTCGCCAGCGCTGATGGTCGACAGGGTGGAGGAAAGAGAGAGGGAGAGGGAGAAAGAGAGGGAGGAGAAGACGACTAGAGATGGAGGGCGGCAGGCATGGGGAAGAAAAGAGATGCAGCTCGGAGGAGACCGAAGAAGATGATGACATCAGGGGTCGGAGAAATGCAGCGGCGATTAATAGAGTAAATGCTGAATTCTCATCGGCACCACAAACCTGAACCATAAGAACTCGTCAGTCATAATAAGAGTATGAATCAGAATACTTCATTGATCCCGGGGGGAAATTACTTAAGATGGTGTAATAGTCATTATGCAGGGAAATGTAAACTTCTTGAGCGGCTATTAGTTCCCTTTGGCGATCAAACATGAGAACAAGACAGTTTTTTTTTTTTTAATTTGTTTACTGTGTTTTTGGTTTCTTTTTCTGAGATTTTAAAACCCTTTGCAATCCTACGGGCAAGCGTTGGGCAGAGCGTAGGACTCACCTCTGACCACCAGAGGGCAGCAAAGCCCATGGCACAGCTGTAGAGAGCTTAGGTAAAAAGAAAGCGGACTTTGAAATTACAACTGCGGAGCTAATAGGCAGGAAAAGATCTAATTTATTCTATATAATTACAACGTAAAAACATTCTTATTTACCTTATTTACCTTTCAGGCATTCAGCGTTCCAGCTTTCAAGAACACGTAAGAGGGGCAGAGACGGTTTCATATGGAAATCAGTTGTTTACTCAGACTTACTTTTGCTTTTCAGGTCAGACAATAAGGTGACGGTCCACTTCGTTAACAGAGACGGGGAGAAGATCACAGTGAAGGGGTCCCCCGGGGACTCTCTGCTAGACCTGGTCATTAATGAAGACCTGGACTTTGATGGCTTTGGTGTGTAAACCGACACACACACTTATCTGCCTGTCTGCGTGTGACGTCAGAATTCTTCACTGGCAGCAGGCGGCTGTGCATTCACAGCTTTTATCCCATAACGTTATAAAAGTGTGTGTGTGTGTGTGTGTGTTTGCGCCTGTTTTGTGGCCACAGGAGCGTGCGAGGGAACGCTGGCGTGCTCCACGTGCCATCTGATCTTCGACGAGGACGTCTACAAGAAGCTGGGCCCGGTCACAGACGAGGAGATGGACATGCTAGACCTGGCGTATGGCCTGACCGACACGTAAGGACGGACACACACACACACACACACACACACACACACACACGCTCTCGCCTTATTTTAAAAATAACTGAAGTCATGTTGTTTGTTTATTTTAGTACCGACTTGAATCATCGCAGCGGATTTAATTGGATTCTGGAGAAATGACAAGCTCCCGCGCGAGCGTTAATCACGGCTGTTTTGCATGTGGAATGTGCTGATATGAATAACGAGATAAAGCGGCGGCGGCGCGCCGGGCGCCTGTGCGATGCTGATGAGAGTTTTGTTGAGATAATGAGATCTGTCAGTGTTCATCACTTAATCAGTGAGACAAAGGCGTAAACACAACAGAGCCCCTCCCCTCGGCGCCCAGCTCGCAAACAAACGACATCACTGAGTGTAAACACATCATGGACATCTGATCATCTGCCATCTTGCATCAGAAAAAGAGCAACTTTTATAAAGGAAAGTTGTTAAATGGCAGCCACACTCGAAGCACAATATTTTATTAGTATTTTGGTCACATGACTATAATTTCAGCTCAAAGTCGTAATTTTTAGAGGCCTTACGTTACTGTTTTGGTCGAGTCTCACGGCTCTCATCAGACCTGTTTACATCTTGTAAAAAACCCCATAGGCACCAGATGTGACACCAATATCGAGGGGAAAGTCTTGCACAAAGGAATCCAGAGTGAAATTAACATTCAGTTTCAGGCGACTGTTGGTCGTCTCCTGAGTGAAGGTGGTGATAAAAAAATTTTTTTTAAATGACAATCCGTTAAGAAATCCAGAGTCTCTTCCAGCTGCCGTTAGCGTGCGTGGTCGTGTCGCAAGTAAACAAGGAAGCCTTCCACTGAGGTTTGGCTCTCGAGTTTAAACATGGCGGCCATTGTTTTATTGAATTTGTAACGAGCACAAAACATCCTCACGACAAATGAGACGCATCCAGATGAAGTTTTGATCGCGAAGTCTGATACGGAGACCTGATTCGCGTGATTACGTGCCAGTGCTTTGGTCAAACATTCAGACTCGGGGCACTAAACTGTCCAAGCGTCATCAGTTTGCAGCAGGCCGAACACGGCGCAGCGCTTAGCGGCTGAAGAGTCAGATGTGGTCTTGTGTCGATGGTCTTGCGTTTCCCCCCCCTGCAGATCTCGCCTGGGCTGCCAGATCTGTCTGACCAAGTCTCTGGAGGGCATGGTGGCCCGAGTCCCCGAGAGCGTAGCCGACATCCGACAAAGCAAGGACGGATCCTCCTAACGGGAGACGCGGACGCCCACGCAGACGCGGAGCGCTCGCTCCTGGTCCAGAACCGAGCCGACGACACAAGTGCATCCCCACAGGGACGGTAGGCGGGGATCTGCCACCGCTGCTGCATCCGGTTGGCTGCCGCTGTACCTTGACCCTCCTGTCTTTTAACCTAGTTGTCGCGTGCAACTAGCGCCGTCTCCAGGTAACCAGGGACTCACAAACCAAGATCTTTTTTTTTTTTTTTTTTTTATAGAAAACTGCCATCAGGCAAGAACTTAAGAGTTATTAGAGATTGAAACTAACCTTGATGTTTACAAGAACATCAGTCTAAACGCCTCCGACAAACCTATTTTATTTTAAAACTGTCCTTTCGTCCGCTCCGATTCAATTTTTCCACTACGAACGACACCTGGACAAGGTTATTAACACTCAGCTCCCAGCCAATCACGACTGTCCACCGCATTTCGTGGCTGTGCCTTGAGTTGTCTGGGAAAGTATGTTTTTCATCTCTCGTACCGACGACTAGATTCAATCCACAGGATTTATGCCCCGAGATTAGTTTTATACATCCGTGTAAAACTTCACTGCAACTAGTGATGGCGAATGAGTTCCTCAGCGATCGCAGCTCGTGACTGAAATGTTTCTGAACCAATGCAACTAACAGTTCTGGACGCCGTTGATGAGAAGGCCCTCCGCTAACATGCGTTTTATTCTGTCGAGTATGTGTTACCCCCTTCCTCACACACCGTTATTGGCTTGATCAGATCTCTCATGTAACCACGTAATCACGCCGCGTGATTGTACATAGCTAGAACACACACATCTTTGTATGGGGTAAAAAAAAAATGTAATAAAAAAAAAAAATCACCTTTCTAATGGCGTGTTGAACTGTTGGTTTGTAAGTCTGGCGCGTGCGGGTCGGTGTGGAGAAAGATGTTGAAATTCAAAACCTCACAAGCTCATCAGATTTTACACATTTTATTTTGAAATGCCAAGCCGCAGGCTCACTAGCGGCGTTCGCGCGCACAGAAAAGAGGCCGGTGCAAGGAAGCGGCTGTCTGGTAGCCTATTGAAACATGTGAAATACAAGGTGTGAACATCATCAGCACTGACCAATGTTGCTGTTTTCAATCATTATTTCGCGGCATAGAAACACCAGAGCAGGTGGTTAAAGTCGACGGAGGCTCTCGTGGAAACCACGTTGTTGGCAACAAATAGAAAACAAGGAGCAGACCAGCCCTCGGTGCTACTGCAAGTGTGTGTATGCGCGCGCGCGCCCGTCTATCTCAAATGATCGTATGCAAGTACAGTAAGTGCTTATGCAGTCAAGCAAGTCGAATGTCCTTTTAAATTATTAAATTACTGTCAAAAATAACACTGCCGCCCAGCAAAGCTAATGAAGGGCTGCAGCTAACTATTAAAATGTCCAATTATCTTTGAAATTGGATTTAACCTTGGGTTTTGTGAGGAACTGTTTGAACTAAAAAAAAAAAAAAAAATCTTTTTCTTCCAAAGCCTAATTAATTTAAGTTTAGAATATCCATATGAGACCCATTGATATACTTTACGTACCTTAACTTTAAGATACTCAAAACAATAAATTATTCACAAAAATAATTGTCATTTCAATCATCGAGGCGGCTCCAGTGATCGCTTAAAGTTGCCCTCTTAACACTAATTGGCGAAAAGCAGCATGAAAAGGGTAAATGTCGAACATGACCTACAAAACTAGATTTCAAAGTCAGGCTGCTTATAATAATAATAATAATAATAATAGTGTAACTGTATAAAAAATGTTATGTTATGACGGCTGTGACGACACGCTTGCTTGTAAGATGCCGAGCGTAGTTCGGTGCCGTGCAGTCTGTGAGTCCGTCCAGGCTGCATTTACACTAAATTTATATCCCACAATTAACCTTGTCTTTATAAATAATGTTCATATGCTACTTGATTATTGATCGTCTCAGAAATGCGACCCTGACAAACGTGAAATATCATATGAACATGTTTTGTCCGAGACTCTGAATGTTGCCCATATTTGGGTAAGTTGTCCATAGAATATCCTCAAATTTGCCGGGCAAAATCGGACTTGAATATCAAAATGTTCCAAGGTCGTTAAAGATGGAAGAAGGCAACATCAGGTAGTTTAGATTGGCAGGTTTCAGCTTTGGCCTGAGATACTTTTAAAACACATGATGTTCCTTTTCAAACCAATGGATTTAATTGATTAATTTGCCATTGACGCGATTAAAAAAAGAGAAAAAAAAATCCCTCGTGTAGCTGCGATAAATGAGTTGACATAAGTCTACAAAGTCGGACTCTTAATGGCAATAACCTCTAGTCTTCACACTTTGCTAAGGCGTTTAAGGTGGCGAGTGACATCGTTAGCGTCCACTCGTTCTATAAGCTCTGGCCCTCGGCCCGTCTGAAAGCAGCACTGAACTCATCGAGTCTGCCAATGTTACGTTAGCCAATCAAGCGAAGCTGAAGCAAACTTCTCAAATATCACAAAAGGGGGCGGGGGGAGAGAGAATGCCGACACGCCGGCCCTTTAACTGCGGCTCGCTGCGTCTGAGGTGGTTCACGTTTGGCGTTTTACGCGGCTGCTATAAACACGGGAGGGAGGAAGTCCAGGTCTAGGAAGGGGAAACGAAACCGGCCACCTCAGGTGAGTCACAGTCATCCGTTCACGTCAGCTAGCGTTCCTACCGGCGGCCATGTTTTACTGCATATGGGAGGACGTCGGCGGGAGGGGTGAGGGGTGGGCGGCGTTATTGTTGACGTTTCTAGGGCGACGGTTGACGCAGGGAAGCTCCGGTTGACAGCGGCGATCAGACGTAAGACTCCTCAGCCAGCAGAAGCTGCTCAAAGTCCGTCTCGGCCGAGGGGTCGCCGCAGCGCTTCAGCCACTCGCGGTGCGCCTCCACCAGGGCCAGCGCCACCTGCTGGCTGCTCTGGGGGTTACTGCGCGGGTGGGAGGAGAAGTACTCCCTCACTGCTCTGGTGTCGCAGGGCGACAGGCAGAAGCGGGTCTCCGGCGCGCCCGCCCGCGAGTCCACCTCGGAGACCTTGAGTCCGGGGTCGCTGGGCAGTCTCACCCGGGTGAGGGTGACGGCGCGGTCCACCACCTGCCGCCCGGGCTCGGAGCCCCGGCGCTGGTGGAGCCTGGCGTGGCACGCCTCCTCCAAAGAGAGGGACTTTTGCTTATTGAACAGGGACAGCGACGGCCCACTCTGCTTGTAAAACAAAGACGGCTGCCTGGGCTCGCTCGCGTCGCTCTCCGCCGCGCGCTGTTGGTCGGCGTCGCCGACCTGCTTCGCGGCTGAGGGGGAGTCCGAGGAATGGAACCAGGGGGACTTGGTGAAGTGGAGGCTTCCTGTTGAGCGGTGATGTGACGGTGGGCTGGAGAAGTCCTGCTTCAGGAGCTTGTGGGGCTCCCGGCCAGGCCTCGCCCTCGCGCACCCTCCTCCGTCCTTGGTGGCTCTGCCGGACGATTTGCGTTTCGGTTGGTTGCTGGAGGCGGCTTTTCCTGCCTTTCCTCTCTCTGGCGCCGGCTTCCCGTGCGTGGTCGTCCTGTCCGCTGCTCCCACCTGCGTTCAGAAACATCAGCACAATGTACTTTCATCTGTGCTTTGAGGTCTGTTCCTACACCGCGTCCGATGGCTCGGATCGTGTTTGTTGTGTTGATGGTGTGTACTGCAAGTTCGGACATATGTGGGTAACCATCCACCCGAGCCCGTCTACATCTGAAGCCGTCTCCGGCATCCAGTGGTCTTTGAGCAGCTGGGGCTTTCCCATCACCGCGGTTTTGTGACGCGTTTATATTTTGCGGCTGGATCACGTCCTGCCATAATCCAAGAATCCTCGACCATTTAGGTCATTGAACATCAATGATGAAACACATTAACTGGTTGAATGATTCTTGTCTCACCAATTGATTAACTGCTTACGTTCCCATGTGATCAATGAGTCCAATACTTGCAATATTGCCTTTCTATAATAACTCGGTAGCGATTGTGGCACCCACCCCAGTCTTGTTGTCTTCGTCCTTCTCCGAGTTCTCTTGTTGCGTCAAGGACAATCTTCGATCTTTCCGAAGCCAGGAGTTGGGGTGGAGGCCCCTGCAGGCTTTTAAAGTGCCCCAGCTGAGTGGTCCTCTGGGCGGGGAGCTTTTGGGATTGGACCCCTGGTCTGGATGTCCACCGGAGGCCTGGGTAGAGCTGGCGGGTGCAGGCGACTGGGTGGGCTGAAGCCCCCGTCTGGTCGCCGAGGTTTGCTCGCCGCCGAGGGAGTCGAGCGAGTCGAGGGAGGAGCGCGTGGGCGCCGGGGAGACGGGGGTGGAGGAGAGGCTGGAGGAGCTGGCTTCCAGGGCCGCGGACCTCCCACCATGCAGGTTTCCCGCAGACTCGACCCCGGACGTCCTGCCGTGGCCTCGGGAGAACGTGGGGCAGAGGGTGCGGTTGCCGGGCTTCGTGGACAGCTTTGCCTCGTCGTCGTCGTCGGAAAGGCCGTCAGTGCTTCCCGACGCGCACGACCGCAGCTTGGCCATGTACGCTAAAGCCGGCTCGGAGCGCCGCCGCTGCCTGTGCCGCCCGTCCAGCGACAGCGAGTCCAGCATGGACGAGGCGTCCTCCGCCGGCGCGGCCTGGCCGGCGCAGAGAAGGTCGGCCTCCTGCCTCCTGCCTCGAGCTCTCCCCAGCGGGTGTAGGCGGGTCCGGGCGCGGCGCGCATCCGAGTCGTTGTCTTGGTCGCCGTCGCTGAAGGTGAGGACCGAGTCCAGGCTGCCGGGTTTGGACCGCAGGTGCTGCCTGCCGCAGAGGCTCGGGGACCCGCCGCTGCTGTTGTCCAGCTCGTTCTCCAGACTGTCGTAGGACGAGTCCGTCAGGGGGTTCGCCCACGAGTCTGACCGACAAAACGAGTCAGCACAAAACCATGAAGGCCCGACACAAATCAACAGTGCGTGTTAGCACAAGACCTGGCGATGCTGCATGCACGTCAGTCTTAATCACTCCGCATGTGTGTGTATATACATGATATATACGTTATACAGCAGTGGAAGCAAGACGATACGAATTTGCAAATCTAATTTTAGCAAAACTCTTTAAAGACACAAAACCGATGGTTCTGCCACAAATCTTTAAACTGTTAATTAAAACCAATGCGTTTTCACAATCGCCGTGCGAAATATCCGGTTTCCCGTTTGGAGCTTGTAAGACGACATTTTAATGCCTTTTATGCCTCATTTGTAAATACGTGTAAAGCTGCCAGACCTGCTAATACGGTTGAGCGCTAAGACGGATGGATCCGTACCTGCTGCCTCCGCCTCCTCGCTGCTGAGGCGCCGCGGCGGGCCTCCGTACAGGGCGGGAGGCTCCTCGCCGATGATCTGCTGACAGTGTTCGATCATGAACTTCACCAGCTCGCAAACCTGCAGCAAGAACAGGCACGGCAGAGCGACGGCTGAGCTCCACGGGCGCAGGAGGGTCCGTAAGTATTTGGACAGTTGCACAGTTTGTGTCACGGTGTTGCCGTAAACGCATTAACACACACACACACACACACAAAAGACCAAAACTGACATTCAATTGGCTGTCCAACAGTTTCTGCTGCACATGAACTTGTTTAGAAGAGGAAGTAGAAGAATACAGGAAGTTCTCCTGATCCCAGACCAGCACTGATGAGTAAAGCTTTGGTTTCCACTCTGTTTTGCATGAACCTGGCTGAAGTAGATTTGAGTGTGTCGCCATGGCACCGGGTAACAGCCAAAGTTAACGATGGTCTAATCACGCCGCGTCAGCTGTTCAAAGATGTCGCGCGCCTCCTTTTACCTTCTTGGTGCCTTCGCCCTCCACCTCGGGGCTGCAGGGCGCTCCGGGGGGCCAGAGCATGCTGGGAGCGATGCACACCGCCAAATTGAAAGTGGTCATCTGGTTCTCGTGGGCGTTGCCCTGGATACCGTGCAGCATGGCCAGCAGGTAGCGCAGCAGCAGGGTATTGTCCTTGGGGATCCGGGCGATCATCCTGCAAGAGGAGAGGATCTGTGTGTCGACGTCGGGACGCAAACGCGTGGCGGCGGCGGGCGTCCCGGCCGGCGTCGCTCACCTCAGTACGTCCTGCACCTGCTCCTCTTCCTCGTCCTCCTCCTCCAGCGCCTCCATCCACTCCTCGTACAGCTCGGAGCACAGCAGGCTGCCCGGGAGGCTGCGCAAGAAGTCCTGACAACAAGCACATCGACCAATCAGGACGCCGCTGACTCACCGCCAAACGTCACGTGAATTGTTGCTTTGGGGAAACTTTTCACGACTCGGCGCATCGAAAGCGGCGGACGCTGGCCCGGGCGTGACGAAACCGGGGCGAGGCACGTTTTGAGCGCTCGTGCACATCGGCCAACCCCCCACCCCCGGTCATGCAGGCTGGATGATACCAGATTATAATCCAGATTACGCTGACAAAACCTATCTGGGCAGTTTGTCCTGCTAACGTGGCTCCGCAGCGTTTGTCACGCTGCAGGGCTGAGCCGGATGAGGCGGATTAAATATGAGCTTGCAGATGTGGGCCAATATACTAATGACACGGCAGCAGGTGCCGCCGCTCCCGCGTGCCGCTCGCTGGCGCACCTTAAACACGCCCGCGATGACGAAGACGTGGTCCCGCGTCAGAGGGAGCCGAGACCCGCCGGCGTCCAGGGAGTCTCGCAGCTCCCTCACGGTGCGAGCGCCCGCCGGGCGCCGGAAGATCCCCCGCGTCCAAGAGCCCTCGTGGTAGAGGAACGTCAGCATGTCCTGGCGATGCAGAGAGAGAGAGAGAGAGTGAGGGCGAGCGTCAGGGGGCGTGGTTAATCGGTTTATGGCAACAACAACAAAAAGCGAAGCGTGCATCACGACGCGCCGCTGCCGGGCGCGAAAAACACGTTTGTGAGCTCCTGCCTGCTTAAAAGCGAAGCGATTTGACCGGCCGGCGAATGCACACGTGGAGGCCCGCCGTCACGCGGCCGTTAATCTCCGCACGCGAGCAGTCGGGCAGCTGGACCCTTTTAACAACCTCAAAAAAAACGTCAGTAAAAGTCACGGCGGCGAGCGCTCACCATGACCGGCTGGGGCAGCGTTCCCTCCGCGCACACGGCGCTCAGCGGCTGGCCGAACAAGCGGCCGCGGGCGGCGCCCGCCAGCGCCAGCTCCAGGTGGGAGGAGGAGCCTCGCCAGAAGGCCCAGGTGATGAGCGAGCGCCTGCGCTTGAACGGCTTCTGAGAGAAATCTGATGGGGGTGCGAGAGGACATCTGCTCATGCAAAAGCCTGCGACGTCACCGGGCGCCGCCGACGCGCTGTTCGCGACCTCACCTGCCGGCACGTGCTGCGGCTGCGGCGCCTCCACGGGGCGGGGCCTCAGGATGAACTGGCACTGCTTGTCCGCCTGCACCGCCCTCTGCATGTCCGCGGGGGCAGCGGCGGCGTCCCTGCCGCCGCCTCCCTGAGTCAGCGCCGGCCTCACATGACTCATCTGGATGCTGAAGGGAAACTCATGACCTGAGACGGGGAGAGGGACGGGGAGGAGGCGGAGTCAAGCGCGGCTGCCCTGGAGGCGCCGTGTAGTTGCTATCAAACATCAATGACCGCACCAAAACATCTGCTCATGACCTTTCGCACTGCCAACAAGAGGCCCCAGTGTCTCTTGACAGTGTGTCACCTATGAGTCAGGACTCGGGGGTTAATGCCCCGAGGAGACGGCCGGGGACTACAACAGGATGCTTGTCGGGAGACAGACGCCGCTATTTTAGGACAAAGGCAGCTGCTCTATCGTTCCGATACTCTAATTTCGTTATCTAGTGACTTCTCGTCTCCATGACAACTTCCAGAAAAACCCCTTCAAATATTATTTTGGTCTGCTGAACGTTTGTGTGCGCGCGCGCGTGCGTGTGTGCCAAATCTGAACTGAACTCTGGTAACCGTTAGTAACCGAGGCTTAAGAGTTCCTGTCCACCTCCAGTCACTCGTCATGGTTGATGAGCCGGAACTGACCAATCCAGTCGGTTCTTCCTTCAATCTATCAATTTTATGACTGCTGCAAATCGCAAAATCGAGCCCGTAAAACAAACCATCAAATCCGATATGTTCCTCTAGTTGCTTTCCACAATCTCAGAAAGACCTTCAGATTGAAACCATGAAGATCAATTAGGAACCAAACTAAATTCTGGCTAGAAGCGCCGTCACGGCCAGAAGAGGCTCTGCGCTGAATCCGGTTTTGCTGGATTGGAGACGTGAAGGTCCAGAATCGAGCGTCGGGAAGCGGCTGCGACGCCGCCGGGTTCACTGACCTATCAGAGGGTAGGGGGCGTTGTCCCTCCTGGAGACGACCCACAGCTGGTAGTCTCTCACGTTCCCCTGAGCAGAAACAGAAGATGGAGTTTGGGTGAAATGAGAAACAGCTGCAAGGAGGCAAAGAGAAGCCCGAGCGGCGGCGGCGGCGGCGGCGGCAGCCCGGCCTCGCCGCGTCCAGGCCGTTTCCCCATCACATGCTGCTTGTGCAACCGGCGGACAGTCCAGAGGCGTCGCTGAAGAGACGAGCCCTTTGTTGGGTTCTTTTTCTGGCGGCGCCGGCGCTGCGTCAGCTGACGCCTGCTGCAGCAGCAGCCGCCGGCGCACGCGGAGCACCCGTGAAATTGGGGGACGTCTGAATCCGCCGCCGACCGCGAGGGGACACGCCGTGATCGGCCGGTCGTCGCTGCTGTTAATTCGCAAAAGTTTTAAAAAAATAAGGAATTATGTCCAAATATTTGCTGCTAGCTAAGTCTTCTCACGATACCCAGAACTTTTGGAGGAACCGCAGCCTCCCGTGTGTGTTTGCAGCCACCGCGAAGAACCGTAATTTCAAAAGAAGGACCTCTTCAGCAGGTTGCTGCTTGCTGAACCGCGAGCGACGCCGTGCACGACGACGCCGTCGTCGGCAGTCGCGGCGCGGAGACCGGCGCTTGTGGCGGTGCAAAACACCTTCTGGAGAGGGTCGTCGCTTCCTCTGACATAAAGTTGCGAGGTCAGAAAAGGCGGCAGCAGAAGCATGGCCGCTGCTGGAGGGGCGGATGCTCCTCGGAGACGGCGAGCGAGGGAACCACCGCAGGCACCGTCTCCAAATAGCCCCCCCCGACTCTCGCGACTGGCCACGAGTTCATAGACGAGCAACTCTGGTGTGTGTGTGTGTGTGTGTGTGTGTGCGCGCGATCACGAGTGTCAGTGCAGTTGGTTTTGCCTGCAGAGGGGAAACGGGCGTGTTGGTTTCATTACTCACTATGATGCCAAACTGCTGCAGAGCCAGTCGGACCACCTCATTGGTTGAATCCCAGTTGCTGACAGGAAGCGTCTTGGTCTAAGCGAAGAGAGACGGGTTGGGGGCGGGGGGGGGTGTTGAGGGGGGGGTTAGATGGCGTCATGAGGCCGTCAGGCGTTCGGTCACTGGACGTCGGTGAGAACGTACCACCGCAAACGTGTTGATCCCCTTCCCGTAGACCCTCAGAGGAATGGTCTTAGGCTCCTCCTCCTCCTTCTCCTCTCTTATCCGACTGCGGCGAAAAAAACAAACAAAAGGCGACATTAAAGACCCGCAAACGGCTCGCGTGGGCGGCGGCGTGAAGGCGGCGTTCACCTTTTGAGGAGCGACAGCCATCTTTCTTTCTGCTCGGCGGAGCTGAGGAGGAGAAACAGTCAGAGGACAAAAGACCTTAAGTTTCACCCTTAAGTATGAAGAGGACTTGTGCGTGTGTGTGTGTGTGTGTGGGTGTGTGTGCGTGTGTGTGCGTGTGTGTGCGTGCGTGCGTGCGTGTGCGCATGCTAACCTAAAAGTGGCGACACAGTTGCAGGTGGGCCAGCCCATGACGAAGCTCCTCTCGGGGTTGGTGCTCCCCTCACACACCTCCTCCATGCAGCTTGCCGTCCACATCTCACACACACACACCTGCACCTTCAGCTTGAAGTGGCTGGCTGACCTGGGAGCAAAAAAAAAAAAAAAAAAAGCATGAATCTAATTCGCCGCCAAAATGTTCCTCAACACACACACACACGCACACTTGTGCTTACTTTGCCTTGGCGACCACCAGGATGTCATTGAACAGGAAGAGGTGCCTGTCCTGCGTCTGCATGCCGGTCTTCAGCTGGGCGTGTCCGTGGAGGAGAAAGGACCTATCAGAGCCGCTCAGGAAGGACTGGACCAATGAGCAGGTCTCTGGGCACACGGGGACCAGGAAGCTCTCTCTGGAACGAGGAAGGGGGAGGGGGGGCGCTTTTGTGAGCGGCAAGGTAGCTTTCCCGTCTAAAATCACCACGAGGGAGGTTCCGTCAGAGCGCCGTCGTCGTGGTTGCCATCCGGCGGCCGCGTTAACGGCGCCCGTGCCTGATTGGCCGACTGACACCTGTCACGCCTCATGTCTACGCTCCTAACTCTGTCAGACGTCTTCTAAGTCATGTTTAGCAGAACGGTTGCTGGTTATTTAAACGCAGAAGAAGAACCAGCGCAAGAGCGCGGCCACGAGGACGCAGCGTTTCCCGTCCGCGGGGCCGGTTGAACTCTTGACTTCTCGCATAATGTGCACATAAAAACCTTTTCCACCAATTTCGCCTTCTGCCATTTTTTCCCCCCTTAATTAATATTTTCACTGCTGGAATTTCGTCCCTGGAACGACTCGACTTCTCCTGCGAGCCGATTGGCCGCCGATCAGCCGAGTTAAAATGTTCTGACCCGATCCTCTAAACTGCAGCAGGTCCACTGAGCTAAAAGGCTGGAAAGACGGCAGCTTACGTTCCCACGGAAACAAACAAAAAAAAAAAGTCCACACCTATTAACGGTCCAAAAAGGGATTATCTAACCATTAAACTCTACTACTAAAGTACTAAACTCTGGCGTGTGATTGGCCGGTGGGCCTGCAGCGGCGGCGGCTCTTTAACCGGGTTACGTCTTCTTCACTTTCTCCGTCCATATGGTCAAAGGCAAAGCTATAAATAGCCGCTGATCCTCTGATAAGTCTGGCCAGACCGGGATTAACCAGCCCGCCGCGTTCAACTCCTCGCTAAAGCTTGCAGCTGCGGCGCGCAGCAGCGTGCGTCCCTGCGTGTGTGTGCGTGTGTGTGTGTGCGTGTCAGCGTAAGAACACGGTGGGACTGTTGCCTCCGATAAACATCTGCTCGCCATCGTTTATATCCGTCAGCTGATCCGTCTTTAGCGCTCGGGTCCTTTGGTTCCCGGGGCGCCGCTACGGAGCCTGAAGCAGACATTTATATCCACGCAGGGGCAGATTTAATGTGAGGATGGCTTAATCTGATGCACCTGCAGCTTTTAGGAGCCACTCGGGGGCCAAAACGCCGAGCGCCCCTGCTGCCACAGCATCGCATCTCTGAGATCTAACTGCTGACAGCACAGGGGGGGGCATTCGGTATTGTGGGGGGGGGGCACCGGGCTCTAAGCGACGTCTCACTCTGCTGGGTTTGAGGGGAACTAAAGTTTCTTATTGCACAATCGGCGAGGCTTCTTGAATGGAGACAAAAAACCAGCACAGCCTGACGCAAACGGAAAATAAATATCGTTCAAAAAAAAAAAAAAAGTAAAGATTTGAGTCATGAAGAGGAACCCAAAGCCAATAAGCAAACGAGACGGCGTAGTAATCTAATAATTGATCCTCTTAATTTTCGAATCGTTTTTTTCCATCCATGCTTTTTTTTGTCCTTTCCTGTTGTTCAGAGACGGCGCGTGCGCGCTTCCGACTCCGAGCCGCTGACCCGCGCCCGCGGCGGCAATTTACAGGCTGAAACCTCCAGAAGTCGCCTGGACCCGACGCGAAACTGCGGGGAGGAGCGGCGGCGTTCTTTCCCTGCTCTCATCTGTTGGAAATTAAAAGATTGAATTAAGACAAATTAAATCTGCATTTAAAGTTCTAATCTAATCTGGGCCTCGTGTGAGTGGCTGAGCCTGGTTGCCGCGGGTCTGATGACCGGGCCCTGCACGCGGGGGACGACCGCGGCGCTTCCTGCTGCGCCGTCCACCGCCTGGACCACCCCGCGCCGGGGCTTACGTGACGCCGCCATAGCCGCCATAGCCGACCTCACCTGGAGAGAGTCTTGGACCGGGTCAGAGCCTTGCTGATGACCAGCGACGGGGCGGACTGGCGCCGGTAACTCTGAGACTTCATCCGCTGAAACAAAGATAAGTTGAGTGTTATCGGACCGATGAAGATCTGGCAAGAGCGAAACTCACCTAATCTATAATCAGGGTCTCGGAGTCTCTGCAGCAGCGATCAGGAAACGGAGCTGCGATATCGAGGCCCCGCCCACCTCAGCCACGAGTAATCAGTCGCCATTTAAAACTCGTTTTTTACAGTTTAAAACAGACAGTGACTTCCACACTTCTCTGCTACTTCCTGTACTCGGAGCAGCTGTCAATCACAAAGCCACGCCCCCCCAATCATAATTAATTACAACTAAATATTTATGACGAAAATGAACACTTAACATAAACTACCTCCAATGACAGAAACCAACTTTTGAGAGAAGGAAAAAAAATTACATAACGACAACTTTGAATTTTAGTTTGTCCCAAGTCCCGCCCACTAACATGTGGGAGGCGGGGCTTATCACCTACACTGAGCGGCGTGATAAGGTTCCTCTACTCAGTTTTCTAGCGCGAGGACGCATCACAAGTTTGTCACGGGTCGCAGGAAATGCTGCAGACTTTCCCGCCATCGCATCACCCCGGGCGGGGGGCCCCCGTGCAGCCAATGGGAGCGGCTGCTCTTTGGAATGACCTGTGATTGGCTTAAGTCCTAAAGCCTTGAAAACGGAGGTGAGAGGAAGTGCAGAGGTCGAGCTTCCTCTCAGGTCACCGACGAAACCCTCGCGCACCTCCTCTTTAATCACACCGGCGGCAGAATTTCAAACGCGGGGGGACATCTGAGCGGGAGGGTTAAGCAGATGACGGCCTGTTATGGGATGTTCTGCCCTCAACCCGGCGCCGTCGCCGCGACGACCCTGACACACTTCTCCGGGGAAAGGCCCGGGGACTCACCCTCCCAGGGGTCCCGAGGTTCCATCCCGGCATGTTCTGGATGTTAAACGCGCCGCCCGCATACGGAGGCGCTATTATTTATATCCCCATTTCCACCATGAGGTCCATTAAAGTTGCACTTAATCTAATTGCGGCGGGATTAGCGGGGTGACAAGCGGCCATTACACAACGCGCCGCTCCAGATTAGCACACTGTCCCTGTGAACGGGCGGCGTGGACTCGCTCCAGCAGGACACGGCGTCTCTTATTCATTTAATTTTTTTTTTCTTTTTTTGTCTGCTAAATTCACTCCAGCACAGAGCTTTGGCAAACTTTAAGGATTTTTTTTTTTTTTTTTTTTTTTTTAAGTTTCCAATGAAGTTTTTATGCTGCGGAGGTTGGATATGTGGCGCCCTGCAAATCTGAGCCATAAATAACATCACAATTATTATATTACACACTAATATTTCACATGACTCTCCATTTCCATTGTGCAGAAGTGTACAAACACCATGTTGCTGAGAAACACCACGACGCTAATCATCATCATCATCGTCGTCATCGTCATCACATCATCGTCATCATCATTGGCTGCATAAACAGTGAAGCTTTGTGCCACATGCTACCGCTAACGCGCTCGCTAGCATGCGGCAGAACGAGACAAATCACTTAAAGGTTAGAAAATCGGCATCAAACGCAGAGGACGCGTTAGACGCAGATCCCGCCCCTTCCTCCCGAGCAGCCAATCGTGGCGTGGAAAAGGTACCAAGTCAATCTTGTCGCTGCTGTGCTTTTGAGAATTTTTTTCCTTTTTTTTTTTTTAAAACGGATTCGACCGGCGGTTCTGTTCGCTCGTTGAGTCAGAACACAGAGGCGCCAACCAAGATGGCGGCAGGGGGTCCAGACCTGCTTTAAAGCAGCATCTCGCTAATCAGCGCAAAACTGAAAGCTGATTTTTTTTTATCATGCTGATCTTCAAGTGCTCGTTGTTTTTAATCAGTCATTTCATGCTTATTCAGAGAAGTGGGGGCGTGGCTTCATGACTGACAGCAGCTCTGTAACTGTAACAATTATTGTGTCTCAAACTATCTCAAACTATAAAGATGAGGTGTTTTTTTTGTTTGTTTTTTTTAGCAATAAATGATCATTTGCGATCCAGTTGTGTGGAACCTTGATATGACGACTCCATTTATTTATTTATTTCAATTTTTTTCTGGTAAATTCACTCCAGCACAGAGCTTTGGCAAACTTTTAGGATTTTTTTTTTTTTCTTTTAAGTTTCCAATGAAGTTTTTATGCTGAGGAGGTTGGATTTCTGGCGCCCTGCAAATCAGGTTGTAAACGCGAGCGAGTCCAGGATGGAAAAAAAAAAAAAAATCATTATTATTTCCTGATGGCAGAATCGGGTTCCGATCGATTGGATCACGAGATCAAGATGGCGCCGTCCTCACGCGGGAATACGGGCTTCAATTCTCCAGACGCATCTCACCCAGATTACACGCAGCTCGTGGCTGAATCTGCGCAGAAAGACGTCGCGCTGTCGATCTCAATCTTGAGCGCGGGCCGAGGTGGCCGGCGTCGCAGCGACCGACTGCGCCTGCAGACGTGAGCGCATCAGTCAGGCCGCTCGGCCGGCGCGCACGTCCACACATTTCTGACATGTCTCAGTGTAACATTATTGATTTAAGCGGGTCGCGGGGCGGTGAAACATTCCTGGCGCTCCGGGGCCACGACGCCGCAGGATCAGCTTCCGCTCCTAAAAATATACACCCACGCGGTGATGCGGATTCCCTGGCGGGAAACGTTCGCGTCAACCGACGGGCGGGTGGCAAAACCGCAGACGGCTGCACCGCCAGGCAGTCCAGGAGGACGCAGGTGGAGTTTAAGACTGTCAGACTGTCGTCCAGAGGACAGCAGCAGCAGCGGCGCTACAGGAGCCGGAGAATGCCGCAAGGAGTCGGCCGGAAAATAAGCGATTACTGAAAATAGCCGAGTCATGTTCTGATCCAGGCTCGGAGCGCAGGGCGAATCGGCTGAGCTGCTCTTCAGACCCCAGCCCGGGATCCATGACGACAAACGAGCGGATCCATCAGCTCTTCCCAAACTGTGTGTGATTAACAGCGGGATCAAAGGACTGCTGCCTGACTGCAGCGGCACCTCGGTTTGTTCATCTGATGCGCAAACGGGCCACCGGCATCAAGGTCAAAGCCTGCAGAGACACCGCCGCTCTGATCTGTCCAACATTCAATCAAAACAAGGTTAAATTGAAAGAAATAAAATAGAATGGCCGGGGACCGAAACTCC